>MU827907.1:0-16350 GCA_029204205.1 Desmophyllum pertusum
ATTTGATGGTTTCGGTAGTCACTTGCATGGTAACCTAACCTAACCCCCACTTGCTTGGTAAAAAATAGAAATAAAAAAATTAAAAATAAAAATAGACACCTTGGGTGGGTTTTTTCGGCGGGGTAGTCAACTTTCGGTAGTCACATTTTGGGGGTCTCGGTAGTCCAGTTGGTAGTCATTTGGTGGTCTCGGTAGTCCTTGGTAGTCACTTCTTGGGTAGTCATTTGGTCGGGTCTCCGGCTACAGTCACTCGTATTGGTCTAGTTCACCTCGGCTAGTCATTTGGTAGTCATTTGGTAGTCATTGAGGTCTCGGTAGTCACTTGGGTATCATTTGTGGTCGGGTTAATCATCTCGTAGTCACTTGGTAGTCATTTGGTGGTACTCGGTAGTCAGTTGGTAGTCATTTGGTAGGTCCGCGGTAGTCTAGTTGGTAAGTCCTTTGATAGTCACTTAGTGGTCTCGGTAGTCACTTGAGGAGTCGTTTCCAGGGTAGGTCTGCAGTGCTCAGACACTGTAGTCATTTTGGGGTGGTCTCGGTAGTCACTTGTTATGTGTGGGCACTTGGTATTCCTTTGTATTCATTTGGTGGTCTCGGTAGGTAGTCACTTGGTAGTCATTTGGTGGTCTCGGTAGTCACTTGGTAGTCATTTGGGGGTCTCGGTAGTCACTTGGTAGTCATTTGGTGGTCTCGGTAGTCACTTGGTAGTCATTTGGGGATCTCGGTAGTCACTTGGTAGTCATTTGGTGGTCTCGGTATCACTTGTAAGTCATTTGGTGGTCTTGGTAGTCACTTTGTAGTCATTTTGTGGTCTCGGTAGTCACTTGTTAGTCATTTGGTGGTCTCGGTAGTAACTTGGTGTACTAATTGGTGGTCTCGGTAGTCACTTGGTAGTCACTTAGTGATTCGGGGTAGTCACTTGGTAGTGGACTTGGTAGTCATTTGGTGGTCTCGGTAGTCACTTTGGTTGGTCATTTTGAGTCTCGGTAGTCACTTGGTAGTCATTTGGTGGTCTCGGTAGTCACTCGATAGTCACTTGGTGGTCTCGGTAGTCACTTGGTAGTCATTTGGTGGTCTCGGTAGTCACTTGGTAGTCATTTGGTGGGTCGGGGTAGTCACTCGATAGTCACTTGGTAGTCACTTGGTAGTCATTTGGTGTTCTCGGTAGTCACTTGGTATTCATCTTGTGATCGGGTTAGTCACACTCGGTAGTCACTTGGTAGTCATTTGGTGGTCTCGGTAGTCACTTGGTAGTCACTTGATGGTCTCGGTAGTCACTTGGTAGTCATTTGGTGGTCTCGGTAGTCACTGGTAGTCATTTAGTGGTCTCGGTAGTCACTTGGTAGTCACTTGGTAGTCATTTGTTGTTATCGGTAGTCAATTGGTAGTCACTTGGTTGCCTCGGTAGTCACTTGGTAGTCATTTGGTGGTCTTGGTAGTCACTTGGTAGTCATTTGGTGGTCTCGGTAGTCACTTGGTAGTCATTTGGTGGTCTCGGTAGTCACTTGGTAGTCACTTGGTAGTCATTTGATGGTTTCGGTAGTCACTTGCATTGTAACCTAACCTAACCCCCACTTTGCTTGGTAAAATAAAATAAAATAAAATAAAATAGACACTTGGCGGTCGCGGTAGTCACCGTAGTCATTTGGGGTCTCGGTAGTCACTTGGTAGTCATTTTGATGGTCTCGGTAGTCACTTGGTAGTCATTTGGTGGTATCGGTAGTCATTTGGTGGTCTCGGTAGTCACTTGGTAGTCATTTTAATTGTGGTCTCGGTAGACACTTGGTGGTCATTTGGTGGTCTCGGTAGTTATGCATTCGGTAGTCATTTGGTGGTCTCGGTAATCACTTGGTAGTCATTTGGTGGTCTTGGTAGTCACTTGGTAGTCATTTGCTGGTCTCAGTAGTCACTTGGTATTCATTACGTGGTCTCGGTAGTCACTCGGTAGTCATTTGGTGGTCTCGGTAGTCACTTGGTAGTCATTTGGTGGTCGGGGTAGTCACTTGGTAGTCACTTAGTGATCTCGGTAGTCACTTGGTAGTCCATTTTGGGGTCTCGATAGTCACTTAGTAGTCATTTTGTGGTCTTGGTAGTCACTTGGTAGTCATTTGGGGATCTCGGTAGTCACTTGGTAGTCACTTGGTGGTCTCGGTAATCACTTGGTAGTCATTTGGTGGTCTTGGTAGTCACTTTGTAGTCATTTGGTGTTCTCGGTAGTCACTTGTTAGTCATTTGGTGGTCTCGGTAGTAACTTGGTGGTCATTTTGAGGTCTCGGTAATGACTTGGTAGTCATTTGGTGGTCGGGGAAGTCACTTGGTAGTGACTTGGTAGTCATTTGGTGGTCTCGGTAGTAACTAGGTGGTCATTTTGAGGTCTCGGTAGTGACTTGGTAGTCATTTGGTGGTCGGGGTAGTCACTCGATAGTCACTTGGTGGTCTCGGTAGTCACTTGGTAGTCATTTGGTGGTCTCGGTAGTCACTTAGTAGTCATTTGGTGGTCGGGGTAGTCACTCGATAGTCACTTGGTAGTCATTTGGTGGTCGGGGTAGTCACTTGGTAGTCATTTGGTGGTCTCGGTAGTCACTTAGTAGTCATTTGGTGGTCTCGGTAGTCACTTGGTATTCATTTGGTGTCGGGTTAGTCACTCGGTAGTCACTTGGTAGTCATTTGGTGGTCGCAGTAGTCACTTGGTAGTCATTTGATGGTCTCGGTAGTCAATTGGAAGTCATTTGGTGGTCGGGGTAGTCACTTGGTAGTCATTTGGTGGTCTCGGTAGTCAATTGTTAGTCACTTGCTAGTCATTTGGTGGTATCGGTAGTCAATTGGTAGTCACTTGGTTGCCTCGGTAGTCACTTGGTAGTCATTTGGTAGTCATTTGGTAGTCTTGGTAGTCACTTGGTAGTCATTTGGTGGTCTCGGTAGTCACTTGGTAGTCATTTTTGGTAGTGGGGGTAGTCACTTGGTAGTCATTTGGTGGTCTCGGTAGTAACTTGGTAGTCATTTGGTGATCGGGTAGTCACTTGGTAGTCATTTGGTGGTCTCGGTAGTCACTTGGTAGTCATTTGGAGGTCTCGGTAGTCACTTGGGAGTCATTTGGGGGTCTCGGTAGTCACTTGTTAGTCACTTGGTAGTCATTTGGTGGTCTCGGTAGTCACTTGGTAGTCATTTGTGGTCTCGGTAGTCACTTGGTAGTCATTTGGTGGTCTCGGTAGTCACTTGGTAGTCATTTGGTGGTCTCGGTAGTCACTTGGTAGTCATTTGGTGGTCGGTAGTCACTTGGAAGTCATTTGGTGGTCTCGGTAGTCACTTGGTAGTCATTTGGTGGTCTCGGTAGTCACTTGGTAGTCATTTGGTAGTCGGGGTAGTCACTTGGTAGTCATTTCATGGTCTCGGTAGTCACTTGGTAGTCACTTGTGGTAGTCACTTGGTAGTCATTTGGTGGTATCGGTAGTCACTTGGTAGTCACTTGGTTGCCTCGGTAGTCACTTGGTAGTCATTTGGTGGTCTCGGTAGTCACTTGGTAGTCATTTGGTGGTCTCGGTAGTCACTTGGTAGTCACTTGGAAGTCATTTGGTGGTCTCGGTAGTCACTTGGTAGTCACTTGGTAGTCATTTGGTGGTCTCGGTAGTCACTTGGTAGTCACTCGGTAGTCATTTGGTAGTCATTTGATGGTCTCGGTAGTCACTTGGTAGTCATTTGGTGGTCTCGGTAGTCACTTGGTAGTCATTTGGTGGTCTCGGTAGTCACTTGGTAGTCATTTGGTGGTCATTTGTGGTAGTCGGTAGTCACTTGGTAGTCACTTAGTGGTCTCGGTAGTCACTTGGTAGTCGTTTGGAGGTCTCAGAAGACACTTGGTAGTCATTTGGTGGTCTCGGTAGTCACTTGGTAGTCATTTGGTGGTCTCGGTAGTCACTTGGTAGTCATTTGGTGGTCTCGGTATCACTTGTACTCACTTGGTAGTCATTTGGTGGTCTTGGTAGTCACTTGGTAGTCATTTGGTGGTCTCGGTAGTCACTTGGTAGTCATTTGGTGGTCTCGGTAGTCACTTGGTAGTCATTTGGTAGTCTGGTTCGGTAGTCACTTGCATGGTAACCTAACCTAACCCCACTTGCTTGGTAAAATAAAATAAAATAAAATAAAATAGACACTTGGTGGTCGCGGTAGTCACTTGGTAGTCATTTGGGGGTCACGGTAGTCACTTGGTAGTCATTTGATGGTCTCGGTAGTCACTGGTAGTCACTTGGTAGTCATTTGGTGGTCTCGGTAGTCACTTGGTAGTCATTTGGTGTCTCGGTAGTCACTTGGTAGTCATTTTAGTCATTTGGTGGTCTCGGTAGTCACTTGGTAGTCATTTGGTGGTCTCGGTAGTCACTTGGTAGTCATTTGGTGTCTCGGTAGTCACTTGGTAGTCATTTGGTGGTCTCGGTAGTCACTTGGTAGTCATTTGGTGGTCTCGGTAGTCACTTGGTAGTCATTTGGTGGTCTCGGTAGTCACTTGGTAGTCATTTGGTGGTCTCGGTAGTCACTTGGTAGTCATTTGGTGGTCTCGGTAGTCACTTGGTAGTCATTTGTGGTCTCGGTAGTCACTTGGTAGTCATTTGGGGGTCTCGATAGTCACTTAGTAGTCATTTTGGGGAGTCTTGGTAGTCACTTGGTAGTCATTTGGTGGTCTCGGTAGTCACTTGGTAGTCATTTGGTGGTCTCGGTAGTCACTTGGTAGTCATTTGGTGGTCTCGGTAGTCACTTGGTAGTCATTTGGTGGTCTCGGTAGTCACTTGGTAGTCATTTGAGGTCTCGGTAGTCACTTGTAGTCACTTGGTAGTCATTTGGTGGTCTCGGTAGTCACTTGGTAGTCATTTGGTGGTCTCGGTAGTCACTTGGTAGTCATTTGGTGGTCTCGGTAGTAACTAGGTAGTCATTTTGAGGTCTCGGTAGTCACTTGGTAGTCATTTGGTGGTCTCGGTAGTCACTTGGTAGTCATTTGGTGGTCTCGGTAGTCACTTGGTAGTCATTTGGTGGTCTCGGTAGTCACTTAGTAGTCATTTGGTGGTCGGGGTAGTCACTCGATAGTCACTTGGTGTCTCGGTAGTCACTTGGTAGTCATTTGGTGGTCTCGGTAGTCACTTGGTAGTCATTTGGTGGTCGGGTTAGTCACTCGGTAGTCACTTGGTAGTCATTTGGTGGTCGCGGTAGTCACTTGGTAGTCATTTGATGGTCTCGGTAGTCACTTGGTAGTCATTTGGTGGTCTCGGTAGTCACTTGGTAGTCATTTGGTGGTCGGTAGTCACTTGGTAGTCATTTGGTGGTATCGGTAGTCAATTGGTAGTCACTTGGTTGCCTCGGTAGTCACTTGGTAGTCATTTGGTGGTTCTTGGTAGTCACTTGGTAGTCATTTGGTGGTCTCGGTAGTCACTTGGTAGTCATTTGGTGGTCTCGGTAGTCACTTGGTAGTCATTTGATGGTTTCGGTAGTCACTTGGTAGTCACTTGGTGGTCGGGTAGTCACTCGGTAGTCACTTGGTAGTCATTTGGGGGTCACGGTAGTCACTTGGTAGTCATTTGATGGTCTCGGTAGTCACTTGGTAGTCATTTGGTGGTATCGGTAGTCACTTGGTAGTCATTTGGTGGTCTCGGTAGTCACTTGGTAGTCATTTTAATTGGTGGTCTCGGTAGACACTTGGTGGTCATTTGGTGGTCTCGGTAGTTATGCATTCGGTAGTCATTTGGTGGTCTCGGTAATCACTTGGTAGTCATTTGGTGGTCTTGGTAGTCACTTGGTAGTCATTTGCTGGTCTCAGTAGTCACTTGGTATTCATTTCGTGGTCTCGGTAGTCACTTGGTAGTCATTTGGTGGTCTCGGTAGTCACTTGGTAGTCATTTGGTGGTCGGGGTAGTCACTTGGTAGTCACTTAGTGATCTCGGTAGTCACTTGGTAGTCATTTTGGGGTCTCGGTAGTCACTTAGTAGTCATTTGGTGGTCTCGGTAGTCACTGGTAGTCACTTCGGTACGTCATTTGTATTGCTACTCGGTAGTCCACTTGGTAGTCACTCTTGGTAGTCATTGGTGTTAAGTCGGGGAGTCACTCGGTAGTCACTGTGGTAGTCACTTGGAGTCAGTTCATTTGGTGTCTCTGGAGTAGTCAACTTGGTAGTCATTTGGTGGTCTCCTGTGGTAGTCACTGGGTAGTCATTTTTGTGGTTTTCGGTAGTAACTTGCGTAGTCATTTGGTAGCGTCTGCGGTTAGTCACTAGTAGTCATTTGGTGGTCTCGGTAGTCACCTTGGTCAAGTATTTGGTGCGTCTCGAGTAGTCACTTAGGTAGTCCATTTCGGAGGTCTCGGTAGTCACTTGGTATGTCATTGGTGGTCTCGGTAGTCACTTGGTAGTCACTTGGAGTCATTTTGTGGCTCTCGGCGTAGTCACTTAGTGCGTATCCGGTAGCTGACTTGGGTAGTTGATTTGGTAGTCATTGAGTAGTCACGGTAGTCCACTTGGTAGTCACGTCGGTAGTCATTTGGTGGTCTCGGTAGTCACTTGCTGGTCATTTGGTGGTGACTCGGTTAGTCACTTAGAGTAGTCATTTTGGTGCGTCTCTCGGTAAGTAGTCACTTGGTAGTCATTTTGCGTGGTCTTGGTAGTCACTCTGATAGTCATTTGGTGGTCGGGGCGTATGGAGTCACTCGGTAGTCACTTGGGTAGTCATTTGGTGGTCCGCTTAGTCACTTGGGCTAGTCATTTGGAGAGTCTCGGTAGGTTCACTTGGTAGTCATTTGCGTGGTATCGCGGTAGTCACTTGGTAGTCACTTGGTAGTCATTTGGTGGTCTCGGTAGTCACTTGGTAGTCACTTGGTGGTCTCGGTAGTCACTTGGTAGTCATTTGGTGGTCTCGGTAGTCACTTGGTAGTCATTTGGTGGTCGGGTAGTAACTTGGTAGTCACTTGGTAGTCATTTGGTAGTCATTTGCTGGTCTCGGTAGTCACTTGGTAGTCACTGGTAGTCACTTGGTGGTCTCGGTAGTCACTTGGTAGTCATTTGGTGGTCTCGGTAGTCACTTGGTAGTCATTTGGTTCTCGGGTAGTCACTTGGTAGTCATTTGTTGTCTCGGTAGTCACTCGGTAGTCACTTGGTAGTCATTTGGTGGTCTCGGTAGTCACTTGGTAGTCATTTGGGGTCTCGGTAGTCACTTGGTAGTCATTTGGTGGTCTCGGTAGTCACTTGGTAGTCATTTGGTGGTCGCGGTAGTCACTTGGTAGTCATTTGGTGGTCTCGGTAGTCACTTGGTAGTCATTTGGTGGTCTCGGTAGTCACTTGGTAGTCATTTGGAGTCTCGGTAGTCACTTGGTAGTCATTTGGTGGTCTCGGTAGTCACTTGGTAGTCATTTGGTGGTCTCGGTAGTAACTTGGTAGTCATTTGGTGGTCTCGGTAGTGACTTGGTAGTCATTTGGTGGTCGGGTAGTCACTCGGTAGTCACTTGGTATTCATTTGGTGGTCTCGGTAGTCACTTGGTAGTCATTTGGTGGTCTCGGTAGTCACTTGGTAGTCATTTGGTGGTCACGGTAGTCACTTGGTAGTCATTTGGCGGTCTCGGTAGTCACTCGGTAGTCACTTGGTAGTCATTTGGTGGTCTCGGTAGTCACTTGGTAGTCATTTGGTGGTCTCGGTAGTCACTTGGTAGTCATTTGGTGGTCCCGGTAGTCACTTGGTAGTCATTTGGTGGTCTCGGTAGTCACTTGGTAGTCATTTGGTGGTCTCGGTAGTCACTTGGTAGTCATTTGGTGGTTCTCGGTAGTCACTTGGTAGTCACTTGATAGTCATTTGGTGGTCTCGGTAGTCACTTGGTAGTCATTTGGTGGTCTCGGTAGTCACTTGGTAGTTCATTTGGTGGTCTCGTTAGTCACTTGGTAGTCATTTGGTGGTCTCGGTAGTCACTTGGTAGTCATTTGGTGGTCTCGGTAGTCACTTGGTAGTCATTTAGTGGTCTCGGTAGTCACTTGGTAGTCACTTGGTAGTCATTTGGTGGTCTCGGTAGTCACTTGGTAGTCATTTGGTGGTCTCGGTAGTCACTTGGTAGTCATTTTGTGGTCTAGTCACTTGGTAGTCACTTGGTAGTCATTTGGTGGTCTCGGTAGTCACTTGGTAGTCACTTGCTAGTCATTAGTCACTTGGTGGTCTCGGTAGTCACTTGGTAGTCACTTGGTAGTCATTTGTTAGTCTCGGTAGTCACTTGGTAGTCATTTGGTAGTCGGGGTAGTCACTTGGTAGTCATTTGGTGGTCTCGGTAGTCACTTGGTAGTCATTTGGTGGTCTCGGTAGTCACTTGCGTAGTCATTTGGTGGTCGCGGTAGTCACTTGGTAGTCATTTGGTGGTCTCGGTAGTCACTTGGTAGTCATTTGGTGGTCTCGGTAGTCACTTGGTAGTCATTTGGTGGTCTCGGTAGTCACTCCACTTGGTAGTCATTTAGTGGTCTCGGTAGTCACTTGGTAGTCATTTGGTAGTCACTGGTAGTCATTTGGTAGTCGGGGTAGTCACTTGGTAGTCACTTGGTAGTCATTTGGTGGTCTCGGTAGTCACTTGGTAGTCATTTGGTGGTCTCGGTAGTCACTTGGTAGTCATTTGGTGGTCTCGGTAGTCACTTGGTAGTCATTTGGTGGTCTCGGTAGTCACTTGGTAGTCATTTGTGGTCTCGGTAGTCACTTGGTAGTCATTTGGTGGTCTCGGTAGTCACTTTGTAGTCATTTTGGTGGTCTCGGTAGTCACTTGGTAGTCATTTGGTGGTCGGTAGTCACTTGGTAGTCACTTGGTAGTCATTGGTGGTCTCGGTAGTCACTTGGTAGTCATTTGGTGGTCTCGGTAGTCACTTGGTATTCATTTGGGGGTCTCGGTAGTCACTTGGTAGTCACTTGGTAGTCATTTGGTGGTCTCGGTAGTCACTTGGTAGTCACTTGGTAGTCAGGTAGTCATTTGGTGGTCGCGGTAGTCACTTGGTAGTCACTTGGTAGTCATTGGTAGTCCGGTAGTCACTTGGTAGTCATTTGATGGTCTCGGTAGTCACTTGGTAGTCATTTGGTGGTCTCGGTAGTCACTTGGTAGTCATTTGGCGGTCTCGGTAGTCACTTGGTAGTCACTTGGTAGTCATTTGGTGGTCACAGTAGTCACTTGGTAGTCATTTGGTGGTCTCGGTAGTCACTTGGTAGTCATTTGGGGGTCTCGGTAGTCACTTGGTAGTCATTTGGTAGTCTCGGTAGTCACTTGGTAGTCATTTGGTGGTCTCGGTAGTCACTTGGTAGTCATTTGGTGGTCTCGGTAGTCACTTGGTAGTCATTTGGTGGTCTCGGTAGTCACTTGGTAGTCATTTGGTGGTCGGGTAGTCACTTGGTAGTCATTTGGTGGTCTCGGTAGTCACTTGGTAGTCATTTGGGTCTCGGTAGTCACTTGGTAGTCATTTGGTGGTCGGGTAGTCACTCGGTAGTCACTTGGTAGTCATTTGGTGGTCTCGGTAGTCACTTGGTAGTCATTTGGTGGTCTCGGTAGTCACTTGGTAGTCATTTGGTGGTCTCGGTAGTCACTTGGTAGTCATTTGGTCTGGTAGTCCTCGTAGTCACTTGGTAGTCATTTGGTGGTCTCGGTAGTCACTTGGTAGTCATTTGGTGTCTCGGTAGTCACTTGGTAGTCATTTGGTGGTCTCGGTAGTCACTTGGTAGTCATTTGGTGGTCTCGGTAGTCACTTGGTAGTCACTTGGTAGTCATTTTGGTGGTCTCGGTAGTAACTTGGTAGTCATTTGGTTGGTCTCGGTAGTCACTTGGTAGTCACTTGGTAGTCATTTGGTGGTCTCGGTAGTCACTTGGTAGTCATTTGGTGGTCTCGGTAGTCACTTGGTAGTCATTTGGTGGTCTCGGTAGTCACTTGGTAGTCATTTGGTGGTCTCGGTAGTCACTTGGTAGTCATTGGTGGTCTCGGTAGTCACTTGGTAGTCATTTGGTGGTCGGGGTAGTCACTTGGTAGTCATTTGGTGGTCTCGGTAGTCACTTGGTAGTCATTTGGTGGTCTCGGTAGTCACTTGGTAGTCATTTGGTGGTCTCGGTAGTCACTTGGTAGTCACTTGGTAGTCATTTGGTGGTCGCGGTAGTCACTTGGTAGTCACTTGGTAGTCACTTGGTAGTCATTTGGTGGTCTCGGTAGTCACTTGGTAGTCACTTGGTAGTCATTTGGTGGTCTCGGTAGTCACTTGGTAGTCATTTGGTGTCTCGGTAGTCACTTGGTAGTCATTTGGTGGTCTCGGTAGTCACTTGGTAGTCATTTGGTGGTCTCGGTAGTCACTTGGTAGTCATTTGGTGGTCGGGTAGTCACTTGGTAGTCAATTGGTAGTCATTTGGTGGTCTCGGTAGTCACTTGGTAGTCATTTGGTGGTCTCGGTAGTCACTTGGTAGTCATTTGGTGGTCTCGGTAGTCACTTGGTAGTCACTTGTAGTCATTTGGTGGTCTCGGTAGTCACTTGGTAGTCACTTGGTGGTCTCGGTAGTCACTTGGTAGTCATTTGGTGGTCTCGGTAGTCACTTGGTAGTCACTTGGTAGTCGGGGTGGTCAGGGTAGTCACTTGGTAGTCATTTTGTGGTCTCGGTAGTCACTTGGTAGTCATTTGGTGGTCGCGGTAGTCACTTGGTAGTCATTTGGTGGTCTCGGTAGTCACTTGGTAGTCATTTGGTGGTCTCGGTAGTCACTTGGTAGTCATTTGGTGGTCTCGGTAGTCACTTGGTAGTCATTTGGTGGTCTCGGTAGTCACTTGGTAGTCATTTGGTGGTCGGTAGTCACTTGGTAGTCACTTGGTAGTCATTTGGTGGTCTCGGTAGTCACTTGGTAGTCATTTGGTGGTCTCGGTAGTCACTTGGTAGTCATTTGGTGGTCTCGGTAGTCACTTGGTAGTCATTTGGTGGTCTCGGTAGTCACTTGGTAGTCACTTGGTAGTCATTTGGTGGTCGGTCTCGGTAGTCACTTGGTAGTCAATTGGTAGTCGTTGGTGGTCTCGGTAGTCACTTGGTAGTCATTTGGTGGTCTCGGTAGTCACTTGGTAGTCATTTGGTGGTCTCGGTAGTCACTTGGTAGTCATTTTGGTGGTCTCGGTAGTCACTCGGAGTCACTTGGTAGTCATTTGGTGGTTCGGGTAGTCACTTGGTAGTCATTTGGTGGTCTCGGTAGTCACTTGGTAGTCATTTGGTGGTCTCGGTAGTCACTTGGTAGTCATTTGGTGGTCTCGGTAGTCACTTGGTAGTCATTTGGTGGTCTCGGTAGTCACTTGGTAGTCATTTGGTGGTCTCGGTAGTCACTTGGTAGTCATTTGGTGGTCTCGGTAGTCACTTGGTAGTCATTTGGTGTCGGGTAGTCACTCGATAGTCACTTGGTGGTCTCGGTAGTCACTTGGTAGTCATTTGGTGGTCTCGGTAGTCACTTGGTAGTCATTTGGTGGTCGGGGTAGTCACTCGATAGTCACTTGGTAGTCATTTGGTGGTCGGGGTAGTCACTTGGTAGTCATTTGGTGGTCTCGGTAGTCACTTGGTAGTCATTTGGTGGTCTCGGTAGTCACTTGGTATTCATTTGGTGGTCGGGTTAGTCACTCGGTAGTCACTTGGTAGTCATTTGGTGGTCGCAGTAGTCACTTGGTAGTCATTTGATGGTCTCGGTAGTCACTTGGAAGTCATTTGGTGGTCTCGGGGTAGTCACTTGGTAGTCATTTGGTGGTCTCGGTAGTCACTTGTTAGTCACTTGCTAGTCTTTTGGTGGTATCGGTAGTCAATTGGTAGTCATTTGGTTGCCTCGGTAGTCACTTGGTAGTCATTTGGTAGTCATTTGGTGGTCTTGGTAGTCACTTGGTAGTCATTTGGTGGTCTCGGTAGTCACTTGGTAGTCATTTGGTAGTCGGGTAGTCACTTGGTAGTCATTTGGTGGTCTCGGTAGTAACTTGGTGGTCATTTGAGGTCTCTGTAGTCACTTGGTAGTCATTTGGTGGTCGGGAAGTCACTTGGTAGTCACTTGGTAGTCACTTAGTGGTCTCGGTAGTCACTTGGTAGTCATTTGGAGGTCTCGGTAGTCAATTGGTAGTCATTTGGGGTCTCGGTAGTCACTTGGTAGTCACTTGCTAGTCATTTGGTGGTCTCGGTAGTCACTTGGTAGTCACTTGGTAGTCATTAGGTGGTCACTTGGTGGTCTCGGTAGTCACTCGGTAGTCACTTGGAAGTCATTTGGTTGTCGGAGTAGTCACTTGGTAGTCATTTGGTGGTCTCGGTAGTCACTTGGTAGTTATTTGGTGGTCTCGGTAGTCACTTAGTAGTCATTTGGTGGTCTCGGTAGTAACTTGGTAGTCATTTGGTGGTCGGGAAAGTCACTTGGTAGTCAATTCGTAAACACTTAGTGGTCTCGGTAGTCACTTGGTAGTCCGTTTGGGAGCTCTCGGCAGTCACTTGGTAGTCATTTGGGGGTCTCGGTAGTCACTTGTTAGCCACTTGCTAGTCATTTGCTGGTCTCGGTAGTCACTTGGTAGTCACTTGGTAGTCATTTGGTGGTCATTTGGTGGTCTCGGTAGTCACTTGGTAGTCACTTGGAAGTCGTTTTGGTGGTCAGGGTTGGTCACTTGGTAGTCATTTTGTGGTCTCGGTAGTCACTTGGTAGTCATTTGGTGGTCTCGGTAGTCACTCGGTAGTCATTTGGTGGTCTCGGTAGTCACTTGGTAGTCATTTGGTAGTGGGGGTAGTCACTTGGTAGTCATTTGGTGGTCTCGGTAGTCACTTGGTAGTCATTTGAGGTCTCGGTAGTCACTTGGTAGTCATTTTGGTGATCGGGAAAGTCACTTGGTAGTCAATTGGTAGTCACTTAGTGGTCTCGGTAGTCACTTGGTACTCGTTTGGAGGTCTCGGTAGTCACTTGGGAGTCATTTGGGGGTCTCGGTAGTCACTTGTTAGTCACTTTCTAGTCATTTGGTGGTCTCGTTAGTCACTTGGTAGTCACTTGGTAGTCATTTGGTGGTCATTTGGTGGTCTCGGTAGTCACTTGGTAGTCACTTGGAAGTCGTTTGGTGGTCAGGGTAGTCACTTGGTAGTCATTTTGTGGTCTCGGTAGTCACTTGGTAGTCATTTGGTGGTCTCGGTAGTCACTTGGTAATCATTTGGTGGTCGAGGTAGTCACTCAATAGTCACTTGGTAGTCCTTTGGTGGTCGGGGTAGTCACTTGGTAGTCATTTGGTGGTCGGGGTAGTCACTTGGTAGTCATTTGGTGGTCGGGGTAGTCACTTGGTAGTCATTTGGTGGTCTCAGTAGTCACTTGGTAGTCACTTGGTGGTCTCGGTAGTCACTTGGTAGTCATTTGGTGGTCTTGGTATTCACTTTGTAGTCATTTGGTGGTCTCGGTAGTCACTTGGTAGTCATTTGGTAGTCGGGGTAGTCAGTTGGTAGTCATTTGGTGGTCTCGGTAGTAACTTTGTGGTCATTTTGAGGTCTCGGTAGTCACTTGGTAGTCATTGGTGGTAGGGGAAGTCACTTGGTAGTCACTTGATAGTCACTTAGTGGTCTCGGTAGTCACTTGGTAGTCGTTTGGAGGTCTCGGTAGTCACTCGGTAGTCATTTGGGGTCTCGGTAGTCACTTGGTAGTCACTTGGTGGTCTCGGTAGTCACTTGGAAGTCATTTGGGGGTCTGGGTAGTTACTTGGTAGTCATTTGGTAGTCGGGGTAGTCACTTGGTAGTCATTTGGTGGTCTCGGTAGTCACTTGGTAGTCATTTGGTGGTTTGGGTAGTCACTCGGTAGTCAATTGGTAGTCATTTGGTGGTCGCGGTACTCACTTGGTAGTCATTTGGTGGTCTCGGTAGTCACTTGGAAGTCATTTGGTGGTCGGGGTAGTCACTTGGTAGTCATTTGGTGGTCTCGGTAGTCACTTGGTAGTTATTTGGTAGTCGGGGTAGTCACTTGGTAGTCATTTGGTGGTCGAGGTAGTCACGTGGTAGTCATTTGGTGGTTTCGGTAGTCACTTGATAGTCATTTGGTGGTCTCGGTAGTCACTTGGTAGTCATTTAGTGGTCTCGGTAGTCACTTGGAAGTCACTTGGTAGTCATTTGGTGGTCTCGGTAGTCACTTGTTAGTCACTTGGTAATCATTTTGTGGTCTCGGTAGTCACTTGGTAGTCACTTGGTAGTCATTTGGTGGTCTCGGTAGTCACTTGGTAGTCACTTGGTGGTCGCGGTAGTCACTCGGTAGTCATTTGGTGGTCTCGATAGTCACTTGGTAGTCATTTGGTGGTCGGGGTATTCACTCGGTAGTCACTTGGTAGTCATTTTCTGGTTTCGGTAGTCACTTGGTAGTCATTTGGTGGTTTCGGTAGTCACTTGATAGTCATTTGGTGGTCTCGGTAGTGACTTGGAAGTCATTTGGTGGTCGGGGTAGTCACTTGGTAGTCATTTCGTGGTCTCGGTAGTCACTTGGTAGTCATTTGGTGGTCTCGGTATTCACTTGGTATTCATTTGGTGGTCGGGGTAGTCACTCGGTAGTCACTTGGTAGTCATTTGGTGGTCTCGGTAGTCACTTGGTAGTTATTTGGTGGTCTCGGTAGTCACTTGGTAGTCATTTGGTGGTCTCGGTAGTCACTTGGTATTCATTTGGTGGTCGGGGTAGTCACTTGGTAGTCACTTGGTAGTCATTTGGTGGTCGCGGTAGTCGCTTGGTAGTCATTTGATGGTCTCGGTAGTCACTTGGAAGTCATTTGGTGGTCGGGGTAGTCACTTGGTAGTCATTTGGTGGTCTCGGTAGTCACTTGTTAGTCACTTGCTAGTCATTTGGGGTCTCGGTAGTCACTTGTTAGTCACTTGCTAGTCATTTGGTGGTCTCGGTAGTCACTTGGTAGTCACTTGGTAGTCATTAGGTGGTCATTTGGTGGTCTCGGTAGTCACTCGGTAGTCACTTGGAAGTCGTTTGGTGGTCGGGGTAGTCACTTGGTAGTCATTTGGTGGTCTCGGTAGTCACTTGGTAGTCACTTGGTAGTCATTTGGTGGTCTCGGTAGTCACTTGGTAGTGACTTGGTAGTCTTTTGGTGGTCTCGTTAGTCACTTGGTAGTCACTCGGTAGTCATTTGGTGGTCTCGATAGTCACTTGGTAGTCATTTGGTGGTCGGGGTATTCACTCGGTAGTCACTTGGAAGTCATTTGGTTGTCGGAGTAGTCACTTGGTAGTCATTTGGTGGTCTCGGTAGTCACTTGGTAGTTATTTGGTGGTCTCGGTAGTCACTTAGTAGTCATTTGGTGGTCTCGGTAGTAACTTGGTAGTCATTTGGTGGTCGGGAAAGTCACTTGGTAGTCAACTCGTAAACACTTAGTGGTCTCGGTAGTCACTTGGTAGTCGTTTGGAGCTCTCGGCAGTCACTTGGTAGTCATTTGGGGGTCTCGGTAGTCACTTGTTAGCCACTTGCTAGTCATTTGCTGGTCTCGGTAGTAACTTGGTTGTCACTTGGTAGTCATTTGGTGGTCATTTGGTGGTCTCGGTAGTCACTTAGTAGTCACTTGGAAGTCGTTTGGTGGTCAGGGTGGTCACTTGTTAGTCATTTTGTGATCTCGGTAGTCACTTGGTAGTCATTTGGTGGTCTCGGTAGTCACTCGGTAGTCATTTGGTGGTCTCGGTAGTCACTTGGTAGTCATTTGGTAGTGGGGGTAGTCACTTGGTAGTCATTTGGTGGTCTCGGTAGTAACTTGGTAGTCATTTTGAGGTCTCGTTAGTCACTTGGTAGTCATTTGGTGATGGGGAAAGTCACTTGGTAGTCAATTGGTAGTCACTTAGTGGTCTCGGTAGTCACTTGGTAGTCGTTTGGAGGTCTCGGTAGTCACTTGGGAGTCATTTGGGGTCTCGGTAGTCACTTGTTAGTCACTTTCTAGTCATTTGGTGGTCTCGGTAGTCACTTGGTAGTCACTTGGTAGTCATTTGGTGGTCATTTGGTGGTCTCGGTAGTCACTTGGTAGTCACTTGGAAGTCGTTTGGTGGTCAGGGTAGTCACTTGGTAGTCATTTTGTGGTCTCGGTAGTCACTTGGTAGTCATTTGGTGGTCTCGGTAGTCACTTGGTAATCATTTGGTGGTCGAGGTAGTCACTCAATAGTCACTTGGTAGTCCTTTGGTGGTCGGGGTAGTCACTTGGTAGTCATTTGGTGGTCGGGGTAGTCACTTGGTAGTCATTTGGTGGTCGGGTAGTCACTTGGTAGTCATTTGGTGGTCTCAGTAGTCACTTGGTAGTCACTTGGTGGTCTCGGTAGTCACTTGGTAGTCATTTGGTGGTCTTGGTATTCACTTTGTAGTCATTTGGTGGTCTCGGTAGTCACTTGGTAGTC
>MU827907.1:16850-33418 GCA_029204205.1 Desmophyllum pertusum
TTTGGTAGTCGGTCTCGGTAGTCAGTTGGTAGTCATTTGGTGGTCTCGGTAGTAACTTGTGGTCATTTGAGGTCTCGGTAGTCACTTGGTAGTCATTGGTGGTAGGGGAAGTCACTTGGTAGTCCACTTGATAGTCACTTAGTGGTCTCGGTAGTCACTTGGTAGTCGTTCGGAGGTCTCGGTAGTCACTCGGTCAGTCATTTGGGGTCTCGGTAGTCACTTGTAGTCACTTGGTGGTCTCGGTAGTCACTTGGGAGTCATGTGGGGTCTGGGTAGTTTTACTTGGTAGTCATTTGGTAGTCGGGTAGCCACTTGGTAGTCATTGGTGGTCTCGGTAGTCACTTGGTAAGTCATTTGGTGGTTTGGGTAGTCACTCGGTAGTCAATTGGTAGTCATTTGGTGGTCGCGGTAGTCACTTGGTAGTCATTTGGGTGGTCTCGGTAGTCACTTGGAAGTCATTTGGTGGTTGGGGTAGTCCACTTGGTAGTCATTTGGTGGTCTCGGTAGTCACTTGGTAGTTATTTGGTAGTCGGGGTAGTCACTTGGTAGTCATTTGGTGGTCGAGGTAGTCACGTGGTAGTCATTTGGTGGTTTCGGTAGTCACTTGATAGTCATTTGGTGGTCTTGGTAGTCACTTGGTAGTCATTTAGTAGTCTCGGTAGTCACTTGGAAGTCACTTGGTAGTCATTTGGTGGTCTCGGTAGTCACTTTGTTAGTCACTTGGTAGTCATTTGTGGTCTCGGTAGTCACTTGGTAGTCACTTGGTAGTCATTTGGTGGTCTCGGTAGTCACTTGGTAGTCACTTGGTGGTCGCGGTAGTCACTCGGTAGTCATTTGGTGGTCTCGATAGTCACTTGGTAGTCATTTGGTGGTCGGGTATTCACTCGGTAGTCACTTGGTAGTCATTTTCTGGTTTCGGTAGTCACTTGGTAGTCATTTGGTGGTTTCGGTAGTCACTTGATAGTCATTTGGTGGTCTCGGTAGTCACTTGGTAGTCATTTGGTGGTCGCGGTAGTCACTTGGTAGTCATTTGGTGGTCTCGGTAGTAACTTGGAAGTCATTTGGTGGTCGGGGTAGTCACTTGGTAGTCATTTCGTGGTCTCGGTAGTCACTTGGTAGTCATTTGGTGGTCTCGGTATTCACTTGGTATTCATTTGGTGGTCGGGGTAGTCACTCGGTGGTCACTTGGTAGTCATTTGGTGGTCTCGGTAGTCACTTGGTAGTTATTTGGTGGTCTCGGTAGTCACTTGGTAGTCATTTGGTGGTCTCGGTAGTCACTTGGTATTCATTTGGTGGTCGGTGAGTCACTCGGTAGTCACTTGGTAGTCATTTGGTGGTCGCGGTAGTCGCTTGGTAGTCATTTGATGGTCTCGTAGTCACTTGGAAGTCATTTGGTGGTCGGGGTAGTCACTTGGTAGTCATTTGGTGGTCTCGGTAGTCACTTGTTAGTCACTTGCTAGTCATTTGGGGGTCTCGGTAGTCCACTTGTTAGTCACTTGCTAGTCATTTGGTGGTCTCGGTAGTCACTTGGTAGTGACTTTGGTAGTCTTTTGGTGGTCTCGTTAGTCACTTGTAGTCACTCGGTAGTCATTTGGTGGTCTCGATAGTCAATTGGTAGTCATTTGGTGGTCGGGTATTCACTCGGTAGTCACTTGGTAGTCATTTTCTGGTTTCGGTAGTCACTTGGTAGTCATTTGGTGGTTTCGGTAGTCACTTGATAGTCATTTGGTGGTCTCGGTAGTCACTTGGTAGTCATTTGGTGGTCGCGGTAGTCACTGGTAGTCATTTGGTGGTATCGGTAGTGACTTGGAAGTCATTTGGTGGTCGGGTAGTCACTTGTAGTCATTTCGTGGTCTCGGTAGTCATTTGGTAGTCATTTGGTGGTCTCGGTATTCACTTGGTATTCATTTGGTGGTCGGGGTAGTCACTCGGTAGTCACTTGGTAGTCATTTGGTGGTCGCGGTAGTCACTTGGTAGTCATTTGATGGTCTCGGTAGTCACTTGGAAGTCATTTGGTGGTCGGGTGGTCACTTGGTAGTCATTTGGTGGTTTGGGTAGTCACTCGGTAGTCACTTGATAGTCATTTGGTGGTCGTGGTGGTCACTTGGTAGTCACGTGATAGTCATTGGTGGTCGTGGTGGTCACTTGGTAGTCACTTGGTAGTCATTTGGTGGTCGAGGTAGTCACTTGGTAGTCATTTGGTGGTTTCAGTAGTCACTTGATAGTCATTTGGTGGTCTCGGTAGTCACTTGGTAGTCATTTGGTTGTCTCGGTAGTCACTTGGTAGTCACTTGGTAGTCATTTGGTGGTCGAGGTAGTCACTTGGTAGTCATTTTGTGGTTTCGGTAGTCACTTGATAGTCATTTGGTAGTCATTTGGTGGTCTCGGTAGTCAATCGGTAGTCACTCGGTAGTCATTTGGTGGTCTCGGTAGTCACTTGGTAGTCATTTGATGGTCGCGGTAGTCACTTGGTAGTCATTTGGTGGTCGCGGTAGTCACTTGGTAGTCATTTGATGGTCTCGGTAGTCACTCGGTAGTCATTTGATGGTCTCGGTAGTCACTTGGTAGTCATTTGGTGGTCTTGGTAGTCACTTTGTAGTCATTTGGTGGTCGGGGTAGTCAGTTGATAGTCATTTGGTGGTCTCGGTAGTCATTTGGTGTCATTTGGTGGTCTCGGTAGTCACTTGGTAGTCATTTGGTGGTCTCGGTTGTCACTTGGTAGTCATTTGGTGGTCTCGGTAGTCACTTGGTAGTCATTTGGTAGTCATTTGGTGGTCTCGGTAGTCACTTGGTAGTCATTTGGTAGTCGGGGTAGTCACTCGGTAGTCACTTGGTAGTCATTTGGTGGTCGAGGTAGTCACTTGGAAGTCATTTCGTGGTCAGAGTAGTCACTTGGTAGTCATTTGGTGGTCTCGGTAGTCAGTTGGAAGTCATTTGGTGGTCTCGGTAGTCACTTGGTAGTCACTTGGTAGTCATTTGGTGGTCTCGGTAGTCACTCGGTAGTCACTCGGTAGTCATTTGGTAGTCATTTGATGGTCTCGGTTGTCACTTGGTAGTCATTTGGTGGTCGGGGTAATCACTCGTAGTCACTTGGTAGTCATTTGGTGGTCTCGGTAGTCATTTGGTAGTCATTTGGTGGTCTCGGTAGTGACTTGGTAGTCATTTGGTAGTCGGGGTAGACACTCGGTAGTCATTTGGTGGTCGGGGTAGTCACTCGGTAGTCACTTGGTAGTCATTTGTTGGTGGCAGTAGTCACTTGCTAGTCATTTGGTGGTCTCGGTAGTCACTTGGAAGTCATTTGGGGGTCTGGGTAGTCACTCGGTAGTCATTTGGTAGTCATTTGGTGGTCTCGGTAGTCACTTTGTAGTCACTTGGTGGTCATTTGGTGGTCTCGGTGGTCACTTGGTAGTCACTTGGTAGTCATTTGGTGGTCTCGGTATTCACTTGGTAGTCACTTGGTAGTCATTTGGTGGTCTCGGCATTCATTTGGTTCTCACTTGGTAGTCATTTGGCGGTCTGGGTAGTCACTTGGTAGTCACTTGGTAGTCATTTGGTGGTCGCGTAGTCACTTGGTAGTCATTTGATGGCCTCGGTAGTCACTTGGTAGTCATTTGGTGTCGGGTAGTCACTCGTTAGTCACTTGGTAGTCATTTGGTAGTCATTTGGTGGTCTCGGTATTCACTTGGTAGTCACTTGGTAGTCATTTGGTGGTCTCGGCATTCATTTGGTACTCACTTGGTAGCCATTTGGTGGTCTCGGTAGTCACATGCTAGTCACTTGGAAGTCATTTGGTGGTTGGGGTAGTCACTTGGTAGTCATTTGGTGGTCTCGGTAGTCACTTGGTAGTTATTTGGTAGTCGGGGTAGTCACTTGGTAGTCATTTGGTGGTCGAGGTAGTCACGTGGTAGTCATTTGGTGGTTTCGGTAGTCACTTGATAGTCATTTGGTGGTCTTGGTAGTCACTTGGTAGTCATTTAGTAGTCTCGGTAGTCACTTGGAAGTCACTTGGTAGTCATTTGGTGGTCTCGGTAGTCACTTGTTAGTCACTTGGTAGTCATTTTGTGGTCTCGGTAGTCACTTGGTAGTCACTTGGTAGTCATTTGGTGGTCTCGGTAGTCACTTGGTAGTCACTTGGTGGTCGCGGTAGTCACTCGGTAGTCATTTGGTGGTCTCGATAGTCACTTGGTAGTCATTTGGTGGTTCGGGGTATTCACTCGGTAGTCACTTGGTAGTCATTTTCTGGTTTCGGTAGTCACTTGGTAGTCATTTGGTGGTTTCGGTAGTCACTTGATAGTCATTTGGTGGTCTCGGTAGTCACTTGGTAGTCATTTGGTGGTCGCGGTAGTCACTTGGTAGTCATTTGGTGGTCTCGGTAGTAACTTGGAAGTCATTTGGTGGTCGGGGTAGTCACTTGGTAGTCATTTCGTGGTCTCGGTAGTCACTTGGTAGTCATTTGGTGGTCTCGGTATTCACTTGGTATTCATTTGGTGGTCGGGGTAGTCACTCGGTAGTCACTTGGTAGTCATTTGGTGGTCTCGGTAGTCACTTGGTAGTTATTTGGTGGTCTCGGTAGTCACTTGGTAGTCATTTGGTGGTCTCGGTAGTCACTTGGTATTCATTTGGTGGTCGGGGTAGTCACTCGGTAGTCACTTGGTAGTCATTTGGTGGTCGCGGTAGTCGCTTGGTAGTCATTTGATGGTCTCGGTAGTCACTTGGAAGTCATTTGGTGGTCGGGGTAGTCACTTGGTAGTCATTTGGTGGTCTCGGTAGTCACTTGTTAGTCACTTGCTAGTCATTTGGGGGTCTCGGTAGTCACTTGTTAGTCACTTGCTAGTCATTTGGTGGTCTCGGTAGTCACTTGGTAGTCACTTGGAAGTCGTTTGGTGGTCGGGGTAGTCACTTGGTAGTCATTTGGTGGTCTCGGTAGTCACTTGGTAGTCACTTGGTAGTCATTTGGTGGTCTCGGTAGTGACTTGGTAGTGACTTGGTAGTCTTTTGGTGGTCTCGTTAGTCACTTGGTAGTCACTCGGTAGTCATTTGGTGGTCTCGATAGTCACTTGGTAGTCATTTGGTGGTCGGGGTATTCACTCGGTAGTCACTTGGTAGTCATTTTCTGGTTTCGGTAGTCACTTGGTAGTCATTTGGTGGTTTCGGTAGTCACTTGATAGTCATTTGGTGGTCTCGGTAGTCACTTGGTAGTCATTTGGTGGTCGCGGTAGTCACTTGGTAGTCATTTGGTGGTCTCGGTAGTGACTTGGAAGTCATTTGGTGGTCGGGGTAGTCACTTGGTAGTCATTTCGTGGTCTCGGTAGTCATTTGGTAGTCATTTGGTGGTCTCGGTATTCACTTGGTATTCATTTGGTGGTCGGGGTAGTCACTCGGTAGTCACTTGGTAGTCATTTGGTGGTCGCGGTAGTCACTTGGTAGTCATTTGATGGTCTCGGTAGTCACTTGGAAGTCATTTGGTGGTCGGGGTGGTCACTTGGTAGTCATTTGGTGGTTTGGGTAGTCACTCGGTAGTCACTTGATAGTCATTTGGTGGTCGTGGTGGTCACTTGGTAGTCACTTGATAGTCATTTGGTGGTCGTGGTGGTCACTTGGTAGTCACTTGGTAGTCATTTGGTGGTCGAGGTAGTCACTTGGTAGTCATTTGGTGGTTTCAGTAGTCACTTGATAGTCATTTGGTGGTCTCGGTAGTCACTTGGTAGTCATTTGGTTGTCTCGGTAGTCACTTGGTAGTCACTTGGTAGTCATTTGGTGGTCGAGGTAGTCACTTGGTAGTCATTTTGTGGTTTCGGTAGTCACTTGATAGTCATTTGGTAGTCATTTGGTGGTCTCGGTAGTCACTCGGTAGTCACTCGGTAGTCATTTGGTGGTCTCGGTAGTCACTTGGTAGTCATTTGATGGTCGCGGTAGTCACTTGGTAGTCATTTGGTGGTCGCGGTAGTCACTTGGTAGTCATTTGATGGTCTCGGTAGTCACTCGGTAGTCATTTGGTGGTCTCGGTAGTCACTTGGTAGTCATTTGGTGGTCTTGGTAGTCACTTTGTAGTCATTTGGTGGTCGGGGTAGTCACTTGATAGTCATTTGGTGGTCTCGGTAGTCATTTGGTGGTCATTTGGTGGTCTCGGTAGTCACTTGGTAGTCATTTGGTGGTCTCGGTTGTCACTTGGTAGTCATTTGGTGGTCTCGGTAGTCACTTGGTAGTCATTTGGTGGTCGGGGTAGTCACTCGGTAGTCACTTGGTAGTCATTTGGTGGTCTCGGTAGTCACTTGGTAGTCATTTGGTAGTCGGGGTAGTCACTCGGTAGTCACTTGGTAGTCATTTGGTGTCGAGGTAGTCACTTGGAAGTCATTTCGTGGTCAGAGTAGTCACTTGGTAGTCATTTGGTGGTCTCGGTAGTCAGTTGGAAGTCATTTGGTGGTCTCGGTAGTCACTTGGTAGTCACTTGGTAGTCATTTGGTGGTCTCGGTAGTCACTCGGTAGTCACTCGGTAGTCATTTGGTAGTCATTTGATGGTCTCGGTAGTCACTTGGTAGTCATTTGGTGGTCGGGGTAATCACTCGGTAGTCACTTGGTAGTCATTTGGTGGTCTCGGTAGTCATTTGGTAGTCATTTGGTGGTCTCGGTAGTGACTTGGTAGTCATTTGGTAGTCGGGGTAGACACTCGGTAGTCATTTGGTGGTCGGGTAGTCACTCGGTAGTCACTTGGTAGTCATTTGTTGGTGGCAGTAGTCACTTGCTAGTCATTTGGTGGTCTCGGTAGTCACTTGGAAGTCATTTGGGGGTCTGGGTAGTCACTCGGTAGTCATTTGGTAGTCATTTGGTGGTCTCGGTAGTCACTTTGTAGTCACTTGGTGGTCATTTGGTGGTCTCGGTGGTCACTTGGTAGTCACTTGGTAGTCATTTGGTGGTCTCGGTATTCACTTGGTAGTCACTTGGTAGTCATTTGGTGGTCTCGGCATTCATTTGGTTCTCACTTGGTAGTCATTTGGCGGTCTGGGTAGTCACTTGGTAGTCACTTGGTAGTCATTTGGTGGTCGCGGTAGTCACTTGGTAGTCATTTGATGGCCTCGGTAGTCACTTGGTAGTCATTTGGTGGTCGGGGTAGTCACTCGTTAGTCACTTGGTAGTCATTTGGTAGTCATTTGGTGGTCTCGGTATTCACTTGGTAGTCACTTGGTAGTCATTTGGTGGTCTCGGCATTCATTTGGTACTCACTTGGTAGCCATTTGGTGGTCTCGGTAGTCACATGCTAGTCACTTGGTAGTCATGTGGTGGTCGCGGTAGTCACTTGGTAGTCATTTGATGGTCTCGGTAGTCACTTGGTAGTCATTTGGTGGTCGGGGTAGTCACTCGGTAGTCACTTGGTAGTCATTTGGTAGTCATTTGGTGGTCTCGGTATTCACTTGGTAGTCACTTGGTAGTCATTTGGTGGTCTCGGCATTCATTTGGTACTCACTTGGTAGTCATTTTGGTGGTCTCGGTAGTCACTTGGTAGTCACTTGGTAGTCATTTGGTGGTCGCGGTAGTCACTTGGTAGTCATTTGATGGTCTCGGTAGTCACTTGGTAGTCATTTGGTGGTTGGGTAGTCACTTGGTAGTCATTTGGTGGTCGGAGTAGTCCCTCGGTAGTCACTTGGTAGTCATTTGGTGGTCGCGGTAGTCACTTGGTAGTCATTTGGTGGTCTCGGTAGTCACTTGGTAGTCATTTGGTAGTCGGGGTAGTCAGTTGGTAGTCATTTGGTGGTCTCGGTAGTAACTTTGTGGTCATTTTGAGGTCTCGGTAGTCACTTGGTAGTCATTTGGTGGTAGGGGAAGTCACTTGGTAGTCACTTGATAGTCACTTAGTGGTCTCGGTAGTCACTTGGTAGTCGTTCGGAGGTCTCGGTAGTCACTCGGTAGTCATTTGGGGGTCTCGGTAGTCACTTGGTAGTCACTTGGTGGTCTCGGTAGTCACTTGGAAGTCATGTGGGGGTCTGGGTAGTTACTTGGTAGTCATTTGGTAGTCGGGGTAGCCACTTGGTAGTCATTTGGTGGTCTCGGTAGTCACTTGGTAGTCATTTGGTGGTTTGGGTAGTCACTCGGTAGTCAATTGGTAGTCATTTGGTGGTCGCGGTAGTCACTTGGTAGTCATTTGGTGGTCTCGGTAGTCACTTGGAAGTCATTTGGTGGTTGGGGTAGTCACTTGGTAGTCATTTGGTGGTCTCGGTAGTCACTTGGTAGTTATTTGGTAGTCGGGTAGTCACTTGGTAGTCATTTGGTGGTCGAGGTAGTCACGTGGTAGTCATTTGGTGGTTTCGGTAGTCACTTGATAGTCATTTGGTGGTCTTGGTAGTCACTTGGTAGTCATTTAGTAGTTTCGGTAGTCACTTGGAAGTCACTTGGTAGTCATTTGGTGGTCTCGGTAGTCACTTGTTAGTCACTTGGTAGTCATTTTGTGGTCTCGGTAGTCACTTGGTAGTCACTTGGTAGTCATTTGGTGGTCTCGGTAGTCACTTGGTAGTCACTTGGTGGTCGCGGTAGTCACTCGGTAGTCATTTGGTGGTCTCGATAGTCACTTGGTAGTCATTTGGTGGTCGGGGTATTCACTCGGTAGTCACTTGGTAGTCATTTTCTGGTTTCGGTAGTCACTTGGTAGTCATTTGGTGGTTTCGGTAGTCACTTGATAGTCATTTGGTGGTCTCGGTAGTCACTTGGTAGTCATTTGGTGGTCGCGGTAGTCACTTGGTAGTCATTTGGTGGTCTCGGTAGTAACTTGGAAGTCATTTGGTGGTCGGGGTAGTCACTTGGTAGTCATTTCGTGGTCTCGGTAGTCACTTGGTAGTCATTTGGTGGTCTCGGTATTCACTTGGTATTCATTTGGTGGTCGGGTAGTCACTCGGTGGTCACTTGGTAGTCATTTGGTGGTCTCGGTAGTCACTTGGTAGTTATTTGGTGGTCTCGGTAGTCACTTGGTAGTCATTTGGTGGTCTCGGTAGTCACTTGGTATTCATTTGGTGGTCGGGGTAGTCACTCGGTAGTCACTTGGTAGTCATTTGGTGGTCGCGGTAGTCGCTTGGTAGTCATTTGATGGTCTCGGTAGTCACTTGGAAGTCATTTGGTGGTCGGGGTAGTCACTTGGTAGTCATTGGTGGTCTCGGTAGTCACTTGTTAGTCACTTGCTAGTCATTTGGGGTCTCGGTAGTCACTTGTTAGTCACTTGCTAGTCATTTGGTGGTCTCGGTAGTCACTTGGTAGTCACTTGGTAGCCATTAGGTGGTCATTTGGTGGTCTCGGTAGTCACTCGGTAGTCACTTGGAAGTCGTTTGGTGGTCGGGTAGTCACTTGGTAGTCATTTGGTGGTCTCGGTAGTCACTTGGTAGTCACTTGGTAGTCATTTGGTGGTCTCGGTAGTCACTTGGTAGTGACTTGGTAGTCTTTTGGTGGTCTCGTTAGTCACTTGGTAGTCACTCGGTAGTCATTTGGTGTCTCGATAGTCACTTGGTAGTCATTTGGTGGTCGGGGTATCACTCGGTAGTCACTTGGTAGTCATTTTCTGGTTTCGGTAGTCACTTGGTAGTCATTTGGTGGTTTCGGTAGTCACTTGATAGTCATTTGGTGGTCTCGGTAGTCACTTGGTAGTCATTTGGTGGTCGCGGTAGTCACTTGGTAGTCATTTGGTGGTCTCGGTAGTGACTTGGAAGTCATTTGGTGGTCGGGGTAGTCACTTGGTAGTCATTTCGTGGTCTCGGTAGTCATTTGGTAGTCATTTGGTGGTCTCGGTATTCACTTGGTATTCATTTGGTGGTCGGGGTAGTCACTCGGTAGTCACTTGGTAGTCATTTGGTGGTCGCGGTAGTCACTTGGTAGTCATTTGATGGTCTCGGTAGTCACTTGGAAGTCATTTGGTGGTCGGGGTGGTCACTTGGTAGTCATTTGGTGGTTTGGGTAGTCACTCGGTAGTCACTTGATAGTCATTTGGTGGTCGTGGTGGTCACTTGGTAGTCACTTGATAGTCATTTGGTGGTCGTGGTAGTCACTTGGTAGTCACTTGGTAGTCATTTGGTGGTCGAGGTAGTCACTTGGTAGTCATTTGGTGGTTTCAGTAGTCACTTGATAGTCATTTGGTGGTCTCGGTAGTCACTTGGTAGTCATTTGGTTGTCTCGGTAGTCACTTGGTAGTCACTTGGTAGTCATTTGGTGGTCGAGGTAGTCACTTGGTAGTCATTTTGTGGTTTCGGTAGTCACTTGATAGTCATTTGGTAGTCATTTGGTGGTCTCGGTAGTCACTCGGTAGTCACTCGGTAGTCATTTGGTGGTCTCGGTAGTCACTTGGTAGTCATTTGATGGTCACGGTAGTCACTTGGTAGTCATTTGGTGGTCGCGGTAGTCACTTGGTAGTCATTTGATGGTCTCGGTAGTCACTCGGTAGTCATTTGATGGTCTCGGTAGTCACTTGGTAGTCATTTGGTGGTCTTGGTAGTCACTTGGTAGTCATTTGGTGGTCGGGGTAGTCAGTTGGTAGTCATTTGGTGGTCTCGGTAGTCATTTGGTGGTCATTTGGTGGTCTCGGTAGTCACTTGGTAGTCATTTGGTGGTCTCGGTTGTCACTTGGTAGTCATTTGGTGGTCTCGGTAGTCACTTGGTAGTCATTTGGTGGTCGGGTAGTCACTCGGTAGTCACTTGGTAGTCATTTGGTGGTCTCGGTAGTCACTTGGTAGTCATTTGGTAGTCGGGGTAGTCACTCGGTAGTCACTTGGTAGTCATTTGGTGGTCGAGGTAGTCACTTGGAAGTCATTTCGTGGTCAGAGTAGTCACTTGGTAGTCATTTGGTGGTCTCGGTAGTCAGTTGGAAGTCATTTGGTGGTCTCGGTAGTCACTTGGTAGTCACTTGGTAGTCATTTGGTGGTCTCGGTAGTCACTCGGTAGTCACTCGGTAGTCATTTGGTAGTCATTGATGGTCTCGGTTGTCACTTGGTAGTCATTTGGTGGTCGGGGTAATCACTCGGTAGTCACTTGGTAGTCATTTGGTGGTCTCGGTAGTCACTTGGTAGTCATTTGGTGGTCTCGGTAGTGACTTGGTAGTCATTTGGTAGTCGGGGTAGTCACTCGGTAGTCATTTGGTGGTCGGGTAGTCACTCGGTAGTCACTTGGTAGTCATTTGTTGGTGGCAGTAGTCACTTGCTAGTCATTTGGTGGTCTCGGTAGTCACTTGGTAGTCATTTGGGGGTCTGGGTAGTCACTCGGTAGTCATTTGGTAGTCATTTGGTGGTCTCGGTAGTCACTTTGTAGTCACTTGGTGGTCATTTGGTGGTCTCGGTGGTCACTTGGTAGTCACTTGGTAGTCATTTGGTGGTCTCGGTATTCACTTGGTAGTCACTTGGTAGTCATTTGGTGGTCTCGGCATTCATTTGGTTCTCACTTGGTAGTCATTTGGCGGTCTGGGTAGTCACTTGGTAGTCACTTGGTAGTCATTTGGTGGTCGCGGTAGTCACTTGGTAGTCATTTGATGGCCTCGGTAGTCACTTGGTAGTCATTTGGTGGTCGGGGTAGTCACTCGTTAGTCACTTGGTAGTCATTTGGTAGTCATTGGTGGTCTCGGTATTCACTTGGTAGTCACTTGGTAGTCATTTGGTGGTCTCGGCATTCATTTGGTAGTCACTTGGTAGTCATTTGGTGGTCTCGGTAGTCACATGCTAGTCACTTGGTAGTCATGTGGTGGTCGCGGTAGTCACTTGGTAGTCATTTGATGGTCTCGGTAGTCACTTGGTAGTCATTTGGTGGTCGGGTAGTCACTCGGTAGTCACTTGGTAGTCATTTGGTAGTCATTTGGTAGTCTCGGTATTCACTTGGTAGTCACTTGGTAGTCATTTGGTGGTCTCGGCATTCATTTGGTACTCACTTGGTAGTCATTTGGTGGTCTCGGTAGTCACTTGGTAGTCACTTGGTAGTCATGTGGTGGTCGCGGTAGTCACTTGGTAGTCATTTGGTGGTCTCGGTAGTCACTTGTAGTCATTTGGTGGTGGGGTAGTCACTTGGTAGTCATTTGGTGGTCGGAGTAGTCCCTCGGTAGTCACTTGGTAGTCATTTGGTGGTCGCGGTAGTCACTTGGTAGTCATTTGGTGGTCTCGGTAGTCACTTGGTAGTCATTTGGTAGTCGGGGTAGTCAGTTGGTAGTCATTTGGTGGTCTCGGTAGTAACTTTGTGGTCATTTTGAGGTCTCGGTAGTCACTTGGTAGTCATTGGTGGTAGGGGAAGTCACTTGGTAGTCACTTGATAGTCACTTAGTGGTCTCGGTAGTCACTTGGTAGTCGTTCGGAGGTCTCGGTAGTCACTCGGTAGTCATTTGGGGGTCTCGGTAGTCACTTGGTAGTCACTTGGTGGTCTCGGTAGTCACTTGGAAGTCATGTGGGGTCTGGGTAGTTACTTGGTAGTCATTTGGTAGTCGGGGTAGCCACTTGGTAGTCATTTGGTGGTCTCGGTAGTCACTTGGTAGTCATTTGGTGGTTTGGGTAGTCACTCGGTAGTCAATTGGTAGTCATTTGGTGGTCGCGGTAGTCACTTGGTAGTCATTTGGTGGTCTCGGTAGTCACTTGGAAGTCATTTGGTGGTTGGGGTAGTCACTTGGTAGTCATTTGGTGGTCTCGGTAGTCACTTGGTAGTTATTTGGTAGTCTGGTAGTCACTTGGTAGTCATTTGGTGGTCGAGGTAGTCACGTGGTAGTCATTTGGTGGTTTCGGTAGTCACTTGATAGTCATTTGGTGGTCTTGGTAGTCACTTGGTAGTCATTTAGTAGTCTCGGTAGTCACTTGGAAGTCACTTGGTAGTCATTTGGTGGTCTCGGTAGTCACTTGTTAGTCACTTGGTAGTCATTTTGTGGTCTCGGTAGTCACTTGGTAGTCACTTGGTAGTCATTTGGTGGTCTCGGTAGTCACTTGGTAGTCACTTGGTGGTCGCGGTAGTCACTCGGTAGTCATTTGGTGGTCTCGATAGTCACTTGGTAGTCATTTGGTGGTCGGGGTATTCACTCGGTAGTCACTTGGTAGTCATTTTCTGGTTTCGGTAGTCACTTGGTAGTCATTTGGTGGTTTCGGTAGTCACTTGATAGTCATTTGGTGGTCTCGGTAGTCACTTGGTAGTCATTTGGTGGTCGCGGTAGTCACTTGGTAGTCATTTGGTGGTCTCGGTAGTAACTTGGAAGTCATTTGGTGGTCGGGGTAGTCACTTGGTAGTCATTTCGTGGTCTCGGTAGTCACTTGGTAGTCATTTGGTGGTCTCGGTATTCACTTGGTATTCATTTGGTGGTCGGGTAGTCACTCGGTGGTCACTTGGTAGTCATTTGGTGGTCTCGGTAGTCACTTGGTAGTTATTTGGTGGTCTCGGTAGTCACTTGGTAGTCATTTGGTGGTCTCGGTAGTCACTTGGTATTCATTTGGTGGTCGGGGTAGTCACTCGGTAGTCACTTGGTAGTCATTTGGTGGTCGCGGTAGTCGCTTGGTAGTCATTTGATGGTCTCGGTAGTCACTTGGAAGTCATTTGGTGGTCGGGGTAGTCACTTGGTAGTCATTTGGTGGTCTCGGTAGTCACTTGTTAGTCACTTGCTAGTCATTTGGGGTCTCGGTAGTCACTTGTTAGTCACTTGCTAGTCATTTGGTGGTCTCGGTAGTCACTTGGTAGTCACTTGGTAGTCATTAGGTGGTCATTTGGTGGTCTCGGTAGTCACTCGGTAGTCACTTGGAAGTCGTTTGGTGGTCGGGGTAGTCACTTGGTAGTCATTTGGTGGTCTCGGTAGTCACTTGGTAGTCACTTGGTAGTCATTTGGTGGTCTCGGTAGTCACTTGGTAGTGACTTGGTAGTCTTTTGGTGGTCTCGTTAGTCACTTGGTAGTCACTCGGTAGTCATTTGGTGGTCTCGATAGTCACTTGGTAGTCATTTGGTGGTCGGGGTATTCACTCGGTAGTCACTTGGTAGTCATTTTCTGGTTTCGGTAGTCACTTGGTAGTCATTTGGTGGTTTCGGTAGTCACTTGATAGTCATTTGGTGGTCTCGGTAGTCACTTGGTAGTCATTTGGTGGTCGCGGTAGTCACTTGGTAGTCATTTGGTGGTCTCGGTAGTGACTTGGAAGTCATTTGGTGGTCGGGTAGTCACTTGGTAGTCATTTCGTGGTCTCGGTAGTCATTTGGTAGTCATTTGGTGGTCTCGGTATTCACTTGGTATTCATTTGGTGGTCGGGGTAGTCACTCGGTAGTCACTTGGTAGTCATTTGGTGGTCGCGGTAGTCACTTGGTAGTCATTTGATGGTCTCGGTAGTCACTTGGAAGTCATTTGGTGGTCGGGGTGGTCACTTGGTAGTCATTTGGTGGTTTGGGTAGTCACTCGGTAGTCACTTGATAGTCATTTGGTGGTCGTGGTGGTCACTTGGTAGTCACTTGATAGTCATTTGGTGGTCGTGGTGGTCACTTGGTAGTCACTTGGTAGTCATTTGGTGGTCGAGGTAGTCACTTGGTAGTCATTTGGTGGTTTCAGTAGTCACTTGATAGTCATTTGGTGGTCTCGGTAGTCACTTGGTAGTCATTTGGTTGTCTCGGTAGTCACTTGGTAGTCACTTGGTAGTCATTTGGTGGTTCGAGGTAGTCACTTGGTAGTCATTTTGTGGTTTCGGTAGTCACTTGATAGTCATTTGGTAGTCATTTGGTGGTCTCGGTAGTCACTCGGTAGTCACTCGGTAGTCATTTGGTGGTCTCGGTAGTCACTTGGTAGTCATTTGATGGTCGCGGTAGTCACTTGGTAGTCATTTGGTGGTCGCGGTAGTCACTTGGTAGTCATTTGATGGTCTCGGTAGTCACTCGGTAGTCATTTGATGGTCTCGGTAGTCACTTGGTAGTCATTTGGTGGTCTTGGTAGTCACTTTGTAGTCATTTGGTGGTCGGGGTAGTCAGTTGATAGTCATTTGGTGGTCTCGGTAGTCATTTGGTGGTCATTTGGTGGTCTCGGTAGTCACTTGGTAGTCATTTGGTGGTCTCGGTTGTCACTTGGTAGTCATTTGGTGGTCTCGGTAGTCACTTGGTAGTCATTTGGTGGTCGGGTAGTCACTCGGTAGTCACTTGGTAGTCATTTGGTGGTCTCGGTAGTCACTTGGTAGTCATTTGGTAGTCGGGGTAGTCACTCGGTAGTCACTTGGTAGTCATTTGGTGGTCGAGGTAGTCACTTGGAAGTCATTTCGTGGTCAGAGTAGTCACTTGGTAGTCATTTGGTGGTCTCGGTAGTCAGTTGGAAGTCATTTGGTGGTCTCGGTAGTCACTTGGTAGTCACTTGGTAGTCATTTGGTGGTCTCGGTAGTCACTCGGTAGTCACTCGGTAGTCATTTGGTAGTCATTTGATGGTCTCGGTTGTCACTTGGTAGTCATTTGGTGGTCGGGGTAATCACTCGGTAGTCACTTGGTAGTCATTTGGTGGTCTCGGTAGTCATTTGGTAGTCATTTGGTGGTCTCGGTAGTGACTTGGTAGTCATTTGGTAGTCGGGGTAGACACTCGGTAGTCATTTGGTGGTCGGGGTAGTCACTCGGTAGTCACTTGGTAGTCATTTGTTGGTGGCAGTAGTCACTTGCTAGTCATTTGGTGGTCTCGGTAGTCACTTGGAAGTCATTTGGGGGTCTGGGTAGTCACTCGGTAGTCATTTGGTAGTCATTTGGTGGTCTCGGTAGTCACTTTGTAGTCACTTGGTGGTCATTTGGTGGTCTCGGTGGTCACTTGGTAGTCACTTGGTAGTCATTTGGTGGTCTCGGTATTCACTTGGTTAGTCACTTGGTAGTCATTTGGTGGTCTCGGCATTCATTTGGTTCTCACTTGGTAGTCATTTGGCGGTTCTGGGTAGTCCACTTGGTAGTCACTTGGTAGTCATTTGGTGGTCGGGTAGTTCACTTGGTAGTCATTTGATGGCCTCGGTAGTCACTTGGTAGTCATTTGGTGGTCGGGGTAGTCACTCGTTAGTCACTTGGTAGTCCATTTGGTAGTCATTTGGTGGTCTCGGTATTCACTGGTAGTCACTTGGTAGTCATTTGGTGGTCTCGGCATTCATTTGGTACTCACTGGTAGCCATTTGGTGGTCTCGGTAGTCACATGCTAGTCACTTGGGAAGTCATTTGGTGGTTGGGGTAGTCACTTGGTAGTCATTTGGTGGTCTCGGTAGTTCACTTGGTAGTCATTTGGTGGTCGGGTAGTCACTTGGTAGTCATTTGGTAGTCACTTGGTATTCATTTAGTGGTCTCGGTAGTCACTTGGAAGTCACTTGGTAGTCATTTGGTGGTCTCGGTAGTCACTTGTTAGTCACTTGGTAGTCATTTTGTGGTCTCGGTAGTCACTTGGTAGTCACTTGGTAGTCATTTGGTGGTCTCGGTAGTCACTTGGTAGTCACTTGGTGGTCGCGGTAGTCACTCGGTAGTCATTTGGTGGTCTAGATAGTCACTTGGTAGTCATTTGGTGGTCGGGGTATTCACTCGGTAGTCACTTGGTAGTCATTTTCTGGTTTTTCGGTAGTCACTTGGTAGTCATTTGGTGAGTTTTCGGGGTGAGTCACTTGGTAGTC
>MU827908.1:0-32881 GCA_029204205.1 Desmophyllum pertusum
ATTTTGCTCATTTTACTCATTTTAGCTCATTTTCTCTTTTACTCATTTTACTCATTTTACTCATTTTACTCATTTTACTCATTTTACTCATTTTACTCTTTTATCATTTTACTCATTTTAAGGTCTCATTTTAACTCATTTTACTCATTTTACTCATTTACTCATTTTACTCATTGTACTCATTTTACTCATTTTAGCATCATTTTCTCATTTTACTCATTTTACTCAGTTTTCTCATTTACTCATTTTACTCATTTTACCAGAGTCTACTAGACTAGAGGTTTCCATAGCAAGCATTGGCGCGCGGGCCCATTCGAGATTCGCCGTTAGTGCTATTTTAGACATTTTTCGCCGCTAAACCAGCAGCCATCACGCACCATGCCTGACAAATATGGTCACTGAACGGCGCTAGTCTCGACAATTTTTTGTTCAAGACGGTTTGAGCAGTGAAATTTGAAACGATGTCTAAAATTATTAAGTAACAAAAGCCTTGGCCCTTCTCAAATCAGACAAAAGTTAATTCTACTAAATAAATGGCACGAAGGTTTAGAACGAAATATATTTAATGCGGAAAAAAAATTCCTGTAAATGTACAACTAATGCGACTGTGAAAGAGCAACTAACAGGGGCAGCCTGGAATTTTTTTAAAATTTTTTTTAGCGGGAAGATGCAGATCCGAAAAACCGCTGGGGACATATAAGGCTTAATTAATTCGTTCCAAAGAATGAACGGTCGCTGTTTACGAACACAAGTTGTAAGCTTTGTCTATTCAAGTATTGTTACCATTGGGTATATTTCGAAGAGGCTTGTCAATTCCAGCTGAATTAAGTGTTTTTTACAATCACTACAATAAATATCCACGGCAAGTTCGTTCAAGCGTTCGTAGACGGTCAGCATCACTTCCACAGTGAAATTTTCTTCGAAAGTACTCACTCTCTTTCTTTCCATCCATGTAGATTATTCGAGGGTTTCCTTTGTTCTTTTACTTCAATGAACTTTGATTTTAAGCTCAGTTCGTTTCCACACAATTATAGTTTAAGCTTATTAAATTTCTGTAGTCCGCCGCAAGTTTTTGCCCGGCCGTATAATGTTAAACAAGATGAAACCTTCGGCTGCGCTTCTAGCTTGTCCGTTCAACTTGATAAAATGAATCATATATGTTCAGCTCCAACAAATTATTTCGAAGTATTCCCTATGTTAAGCTAAACCTTCTAGCACAAATTTTACCAGAATATACGAAACTTTGGCATGAGAGCGAAGATTAAATCCGCGGAGAAAAACTTTTTTTTTTTGTTTTTTTTTTCCCACCCACACCATTCAACTTGCCAACTGGACAGCGCGCCATTTCCGCCAAAGAAGTTTTTGCCGCCCGACAATTCATAACAAATCAATGCTTCATTTAGATTGAACTGAAAAATCACTCAGTCGATTTTATAGTTTTTACTCCCCCCCCCCCCAAAGTATGACCGAAGTTTGTGTTTTAACCTAAATTTAGCTGAAGTAGTGTAAACAATTATTACATTCTGCTGTTGACGCTTTTCGCTTGTCCCTGGCCAAAGTTTTCTGTCCTTTGCGTTAGCGCTCGCATTATTAAAACATGGTTCAAACGTGATTGGCTGCTGGTTCGCGCGCAAAATGTCTAAAAACTAGGCCTAACTCCGAATCTGATGACGGCCAAGACCCAATACCAGAGATGGAAACCTCTAGTTATAGACTTGCTGATTTTTACTCATTTTGCTCATTTTACTCATTTTTATCTCATTTTACTCATTTTTACTCATTTTACTCATTTTACTCATTTTACTTACTTCATTTTACTCATTTTTACTCATATGTACTCATTTTTACTCATTTTACTCATTTTAAACTCATTTGCTCATTTTACTAGAGGTGTAGAACTATGAGGTTTTCCATCTCTGGTATTGGGCCTTGGCCCATCAGATTCGGAGTTAGGCTATTTTTTAGACATTTTTCGCGCGAAACCAAGCAGCCAATCACGTTTGAAGTTGAACCATCTTTAAATGCATATGCGGCGAACGCTACGCAAAGACAGAAACTTTGGCAAGGAACCGCGTGCCACAGCAGAATGTAATAATTGTTTTAAATACTTCCACTAAATTTAGGTCCAAAACTTCGGTATACATTTTGTAAAACTATAAATCGACTGAGTGATTTTTCAGTTCAATCTAAATGAAGCATGATTTGTATGAATTCGGCGGCAAAACTTCTGGCGGAATGGCGCGCTGTCCAGTTGGCAAGTTGAATGAAAAGTGTTCTCCGCGGATTTAAAATCTGCGCTCAATCTCTCCAAAGTTTCGTATATTCTGGAAAAATTGTGCCGATGGTTTAGCTTACATGGGAAGATTCGAAATAAATTGTGGAGCTTGAACATTATATTCATTTTACAAGTTGAAACGGACAGCTATACGCAGCCGAAGATTTCACTTGTTTACATTATACGGCGGGCAAAACTTGCGCGACTACAGAATTTAATAAGCTTAAAAACTAAATTGTGTTGAAACGAACTGAGCTTAAAATCAAGTTCATTGAAGTAAAAGAAACAAAGGAAACCCTCAATATCTACATGGATGGAAAGAAAGAGAGGGTCTCGAAGATAATTTCACTGTGAAGTAAGCTTTGAATGCTGATCCACGAGATATTATTGTGCTGATTTTAAAACTAATTCAGCTGGAATTGAACAAGCCTCTTCGAAATACAAGGTAACAATACTGAATAGACTAAGCTTAAACTTGGGTTGTAAACAGGTTTTTATTCTTTGGACAAATTAATTGTGTCCGCGGTTTTCGGATCTGATCTTCCCGTGATTAATTTCAGGCTGCCTTTAGTGCTCTTTCAGTCGCTTTAGTTGTACATTTTACAGGCATTTCCCATAAATATTTCGTTCCAAACTTCGTGCATTATTTAGTAGAATTAAATTAATTCAATCGACGAACAGGCAAACCGTCTTGACAAAAATTGTCGAGGCTGGCGCGTTCACTGACCATATTTGTCAGGCATTGTGCGTGATTGGCTACTGGTTTCGCGCGGAAAAATGTCTAAAAATAGCCTAAACTGCATTTTACTCATTTTACTCATTTATCTCATTTTACTCATTTTACTTATTTTACTCATTTTACTCATTTTACTCATTTTACTCAATTTACTCAATTTACTCAATTACTCATTTTACTCATTTTACTCATTTTACTCATTTTACTCATTTATTCATTTTACTCATTTTACTCATTTTACTCATTTTAGCTCATTTTGCTCATTTTGCTCATTTTGCTCATTTTGCTCATTTTACTCATTTTACTCAATTTACTCATTTTACTCATTTTACTCATTTTACTCAATTACTCATTTACTCATTTTACTCAATTTACTCATTTTGCTCATTTTACTCATTTTACTCAATTTACTCAATTTACTCAATTTACTCATTTTACTCATTTTACTCATTTTACTCATTTTACTCATTTTACTCATTTTACTCATTTTACTCATTTTACTCATTTTACTCATTTTACTCATTTTACTCATTTTACTCATTTTACGCATTTTACTCATTTTACTCATTTTACTCATTTTACTCATTTTACTCATTTTACTCATTTACTCATTTTACTCATTTTACTCATTTTACTCATTTTACTATTTTACTCATTTTACTCATTTTACTCATTTTACGCATTTTACTCATTTTACTCATTGTTACTCATTTTACTCATTTTACTCATTTTACTCATTTTACTCATTTTAACTTATTTTACTCATTTTACTCATTTTACTCATTTTACTCATTTAAAGTCAACGCCATATTCATCATAAGCTTCACGATGAACAAGTTAGTAATTCATTGTTCTGTACTCGACATTGGATTGGCTCAAATCGAAAATGTTGGAATGTATTGTTCCCGTTCTGCCCTGTGATTGGTTAACTTTGTCTGGGTGGCCCTTCTGACTGTAAACAAAAGAACTCTTTATTTCAACAGCCAATTCTCGGTTTTCACTGTCACGCCCATAAATTAAAAAATCGAAACCGTTCAATGAATGAAGTCAAGGAATTGACATGTCATAGACAATGAATAAATAAGGAATCAGTCCAAGTCTCAGGTCTGTGCGGTATTCCGTACTCGAGTTATTGTCAAAATGTTCCACACAAATTTATAGAGCTCAGTATGGAAACGCCATGTTGGAGTCCCTCTGAGGGGCCACCAACATGGCCGCCGGAAAAAGGAAAAAACATCTGGAGTTCACTTTTGCCAGAAAGGAGGTTTGTTTCTCTTGTGAACTTTCGAATATTTAGATAAATATTTTCTCCTTAAACTTAAATTGTTTAGAATGCTGAAAATCACCCGAAGAGTCATGTTTTAGATACGGAACAGCTCTGTCACGGCCGTCCTGCTGACTCACGTACGATGAAAACTCGGAAATTTAAACCGTTCTATTTTCAAAAGGAAGCATGAGATCGAGCTAAGAAATTGTGAAAAGATATATATTTAGGTAATCTTTCCTTGAATGAAGGTAAAAATTCTGTATGGCCTCGCGGTTTTGAATTTTAGAATTTGTGACGTCACGTGAAAACCAAGAATAGATCGTATTCTAAATGGCTGCCGATTTATTATTCTTTATAAGCCTATGAATAGGCTCCGCGGTGGGGATGGGGTAAAAAGAAAATGGCGTGCGAGCCGGGCGAAGCTCGCTCGCAGTTTTCTTTTTACCCCATCCCCACCGCGGAGCCTATTCATAGGCTATTCTTTAGAATTTTGCACGTGCTAACGAGGCGTTTTAGGATAATTATAGCCTGCGTAGCTGGCGGTCTTGTTGGCGCGCGATGCAAAATTCCATAAGCGGCAAAAGCCGCGAGAGTCTGGGGCGGAGAGGGTCGAAAGACCGCTTGCTCTAATTCCTGGGGTTTTTGAATAGTCCTTGCACCAGTGCACGGGAATTTCGGATTGGCTGAGGAGCGGTGTCACATCAATCAAATGTTAAATGATCCTTCTGATCTCTCCCAAGGGGAAAACTTGCGAACTCAGTGAGCTGTCAAAAATTGGTCAATTGAAACTTCGTGGTCGTCTCCAATTTTCTTCGTAACGCAATGGTTTGTATTCGATCTCACACGCTCGAAAGTCGTTTCTCGAAAATTGTTAAACGGATCAAATCGAAAAAACATCTCTATCGAAAGGGGTTTCAAAGCGCAGGACAGCTAGGAAATATTTGTTTTCCTGTGTTTGTTAGGAACTTCGCTCTGAAATTTCCGGTGCAAGATTTTGCATATTTTAACTACGAAAGCCAGTGTGTAATATTTCCCGGTGCTGGCATGTCTGCTGCGAAAAAAGCTGTTTCTCCGGAACTACCGTACCGTTTGACTCGACAGAGGTCTCTTTGGAAAAGCATTTTCAAAGCGCTGAACAGAAAAAAATATTTATTACGTGCGGCTCCGAAGTTTACTTCCAAAAATTCCTGAAACTAATTTTTCGCATGAGTGATAAAAACACCAAAGCGTCATGTTTGCTGAGAAGAAAATAATTGACAAGTTTTCGATACAGCTTTCTCTCTGATTGGCTAATTTAATTACACCAAAGGAGGTGATAAAAGTGGGCAGCATTCAAAAACCCCAGGAATTAGAGCAGGCGGTATTTCGACCCTGTCCAACTCTCGCGGCTTATGCCGCTCGCTGTCGCGGCTTCGCCGCTTACCAATTTGCTTCGCGCGCCAACAAGACCGCCAGCTACGCAGGCTAGGATAATTAACATACAGTAAAAACCCACGAGTAAAGAAACCAACATTTTTCCAAGTTAGCCTAAACAGGTTCTTATATAAATGGTACTTAACACAAATTTTAGGCTAAACTAGGTTCTTAAATAGGTTCTTAAATGTTAATGTAAGTGACATGTTGTACAGTACTATTTGTTCCTTATTTCAATTACACAGAGGTTGCATTGTGATCACCCAATCAACCTCATTAATAATAACAAAACTATCTGGTTACATTCATATTGATGCAGAAGCATCAGTTGTTGGTCCTTTTTCCCTTGAAAAATATTTCATATGTATACACAGAGTACAACTGTACATTGACTGAAGCTATACAGATATATAGATTTTGAAAATAAGAACCTTTTGAAAATTTTAGGCTAAACAGGTTCTTAATTTCTAGGTTCTTACTCGTGGGTTTTTTACTGTACATATAGAAGAATAATAAATCGGCAGCCATTTATGAATACGGTCTATAGTTCTCTGGTTGGCACATTAATAACAATAGGTGGCGTCACCAATGTCTTTGCTATTATATTTTTCTCGCACTACAATATCGAATTCGATTTTAATTTATGTTTATATATTTAAGCGCACGCCCGTTTCTTGGTCACTAGAACGATTTCGCATAAGCCGATTTTTATATGCTAATAATAATAATACTAATAAAAGCATTTATTAATTTATTAATGAGTACCATTAAAGCTGATGTAGAGGAGCAATAGATAAGTAGGTGCGCTGAAATAAACTGTTGTTTAAAATTCGAATTTGTGTACGTACCACACGCACCAAACGTATATTACACGCTGGTATCTACACAAATTCGAATTTTACACAACAGTTTATTTCAGCGCACGGAATTTTCTATTGTTCCTCTACATTAACATGCATGTAATGTTATTCATTAGCATATAAAAATCGGCTTATGCGAAATCGTTCCACTGTGTGATTATTCATTCTACATTCCAAAGAAATTGACCGACTGGTTTGGAAAACGAGCTTTTCGTCTGGTTCTGACAAACGCCTAACATCCGGCGAAACCCAAAGGAGTTTATGGTCTTGTCAGAGCGACAAACGAGGTAATTTGTATATGTTATTCCACGCGGGACGTTTGTATCCTGTTCCGTCTTTCCAACATATTAAATAGGGAGTTTAAGCAACCGCGAGAATTATATTTTAGTTCAGAATCTCGCGAATCTCTAGCTCAATTCAGTTTTTTCTATTGGTATCAGAACTATCCTAAGCTGAATATGTAAAGGCAGCGTTCAAATCCAAAGAGAAACTTCAAAAATTTCGTCGTTGCGATTCACGTGGGTAGCTATAGCTATGGGTGGTTGCAAGTAAAGTTCCTACTTACAATACAAAGATACAAGGTACACCTTAGCCTGCGAATACAGCTAGCCTGCGCGGCAGGTGTATAAAGGGGAGGGAGGAGGGGAGTTCGAGCGCGAAGCGCGAGGAGAGAGCGCGAAGCGCGATCGGCGGGAGGGATTACGAACTCCCCTCCCTACCCTTTCTGCGCCTGCCACGCAGGCTAGAATACAGCCGACTTTGCATGCGGCGCTGCGATGAAGGTCGGCTGTATTCGCAGGCTAGATACACCTATAGCTAAAGCCTGGTTTCTATATACACTCTTATTTTTATGTAAGACCCATAAAGATGGCATGTCGAAAGATATCCGCCAAAAGCCCTATGCACGTAACACTGAAAGCGGGTGTAATGGCTTTCTCGAAATCCAAAAACACCTTTGTTTATCTAATTGATGTTTCTGTTTTTCACTAAGTGGGATGGACGTTTGGACCAAGCTTGTTTTTCCTGGAAAATTCACTTCACTTCTAATATGGTTTCCCTTCATTCGCAGCGTCTGTATAAAAGCCAAGTCTATAATCTTTCCCGAGTGAGTATACGGAGCAATACAACTAAGTATGCAGTCAAAAGAATTCGACTTTGTCGCTTCTCTTTCGTACGACAAGGAGATTGAGAGAGCCAAGTGGTTCAAGAATGATTTGGAAAAATGCGGCTGGAAGGAAGTACACAAAAGTCCTGGAAAGATTTACTGGAGTAAAACCTTCCCTGAAGAAGAAGTCCCGATAAAAGTGCTGTCTCTGTATGACATGGCCGTTGTCGGCGAAAATGTTCATGGATCTTTTTGAGTCAGAACATCTGGATAAACGAAACAAGTGGGATCAAGTTTTTCGTGGACCACGAAAACCGTGGAGACTTATCCAGATCAGGGAGTCGTTAGATTCATGCGTTACCCGTCCTCATTTTCCGCTCTGGGATCGTTCGTTCCTCTTGTACTATCCACATACAAAGGAAATCGACTGGTTTGGAAAGCGAGCGTTTATCCAGATTCAAAAAGAACGCCTGGCACCCGTCGAAACTCGAGGGAGCTGATGGTCTTGTCCGAGCGACAAACGGAGGGAATTTTACTGTGATCATCCCCGACGAAACAAACCCAGACGCGGCGTTTACGCTGTTCAGTCTTTCCAATAACAACCTGAACGGATGGCTGCCAAAAAAGAACGTCGAGTGGATCATTGGAGAAAAGCTGCTGCTTCGTTTAACGTGTTTTACGGTACCATGATCGAGGGTTACAAAAAATACTTTCAACAAAATTAATGCTTCTTTAGTTCACTTGCATGAGTAGTTAAATATGTATAGGAAATCGTATGAATGCGAGTGCAATTCGTGATTTATGGGCACGAGTGATGTTTTGAAAGTTCTCAAAATTGCACGAGCCTTTAGGCGAGTGCAATTTGAGAACTTTCAAAACATCACGAGTGACCATAAATCACTAAATTGCACGAGCAGTTCATACGATTTTTTGTTTATAATATTCTCAACAAAATTTTGCTGCGGCCATCACGCTACTCTGCACACGAAACGCTTCACTAGTTTCCAAAGTGCTCACATGTTTTATTTGAACGCGCAGGCAAACCAAACGGGAACTTTTTGAAAGAATTACAGTACTATAGTTTTAGAAAACATTTAACCATTAACTTGAAAGCTTATTTCAATGCCATTAAGGGGCAAAAACGTCTCTACTTGTCCGGAACCGTTTATCACAATTCCGTATTGCACTCTATAAACCTATTTATGCATTCGTCATTGACCAATCAGAAGCTGCATATTTTGTTGAGTATATTATAAGCATTGTTATAGACCTCTGATTCGTCTCAATTCGTATTAAACAAGTAATAGACGCATAAATTTATAAATGACTGCGTTTAAAGAAATGTACGCTCGAAATAATTTTTCCGCTTCCATAATTGTAAATGGATTGTAATAAGGTGCATTAAAGTCGTCGTAAATTATAACACTCGTTCTCCTTTTCTTGACATTGACAGTCACGTGACTATGAATATCCATATAAGGAAATACAAAACAAAATTAAAGTGCTACTATGATGAAATTCGCATCTGTCCTATCTAAGCCGTTTTAAAACATTAACAAGTAGTCTGTACAGGAAGAAAAATGCCGTTTACTATTTTCAAATGTCTCTTTTCGTTCCAGAGATATTCAAGTTTCTAAAATATGCAAATTAGCGAAGTGATGACGTCATAAACTCAACCAAGTTTTGATCAAATACGAAAAAAAGGATATCTCAACCAATTTGTAACAGAAATGTTTTGATTCTTTGCAGTAAGATTCTACTAGATGTGTTCCTCAATATAAGTTTGCCAATTTTGTTACCATGGCAACATACTGGGTTCCAGACCTCCCCGATGTTAAAGGCTTTTTCTGGCCATCTTTGGCATTCCATTTTGATATTTGCCAATGATGCCTCATCTACATGATCTGGCAAGCATATAAATGTGTTAGGTCGACTTCTTGGCCTGGTTTAATTTTTTTCCGAGCTGAAAATCACTAAAATATAGAAAACAGGTTGGAGGGGACTGGAAAAGAGTGAGTTGCCATGGGAACGGATTTTTTTTTTACCGTAAGTATGTTGCCTGTAGAACTATTAGTCTACCAAGTTTCAATGGTCTCTGCAGCAAATCGGACCGAGATAGTTCGATCCCCTAATTTGCATATTTTACAAATTTTTCAAACTTAATTATCTCCAGAACTAATACAGATATTTGAAAACGGAAAACGCCCATTTTTCATCTTCCGTGGAATTCTCTATGATACCCCTAAAATTGCAAGGGGTAGAAATTTGATCATAGTTAGCACTTTAATTATTGTCATTTACTGACGATTATCACATGCAGGGCCTTTCAACTAATCACAGCGCGGCTTCCTAAAATCGAGTATTATGCTTTTTCGGCGTCACCCTCCAAAACGGGACTATTATGCTCCAAATTATGCTCCACTGGAGCTATTATGCTCGTAATTATGCCGCAAAAAGTTTCCCTACCCCCCCCCCCCCCCCCCCCCAAAAAAAACCCACAATTTTTCATAATAATTTTTATAGATTTTTTGTTTTACCAGCATAAAAATCATTGATGACATCAGAGTGGTAGAGGCCAAACCTCCCCTTATTAACCAGCATTGCGTTGTGAACAAAAATTTTCATGTCATCTGTGCGATTACAGATTATGTTGGTTACACATCTTCGACATGTACACCTTTCCAAACGCTTCGCGGAGCATAAATATTCTGCAATTGGTAAAGGGTAAACACTAGACTTTTCTAAAAGCCCTTTCCAATATTATTTTCCCCTTTCGTTGGTTTTCGTTTACTTTCTAAAAGTCCTTTCCAATATTATTTTCCCCTTTCGTTGGTTTTCGTTTACTTTCTAAAAGCCCTTTCAAATATTATTTTCCCAAGGGGGGTGATAGAGACAGGGCCTGGTATGACAATAGGTTTTTCCTCCTCGGAACGGAATATGAAACGGAACTGGAAACTGACTTGAACTGGGGGAAACTTAACTCTCGAGCAACTCGCTTGGCTTGCGGGAGGATAGAAATTCGTCACAAATTTCTGAATACCGCCGATCTACTGCAAACGGACTTCGGACGGACCAATGACTCTCACTCAGGACTTGACTTCAACGTAGTTTTAAATCACTTCTCGGCGTACAGTAAGATGTACAACTAAATCAAAATCACAAGAATAAAAACTGCTCTATTTTATACCAATGGTTGTTTCACTTATTACATCATTCTTGCATCAGCCAAATACATACATTGCATCAGCTAAGTACAAGGTCCAGGCTAAAAATAATAATACTGTAATGTTTCCTTTTGTTGGAAAATTGCTGTGTCACGCCACGTTGACCAAGAAAATTGCTTGGTCATGACATTTCGATATTATGAATAATTACGGTATACATCGATTTGACATGTACAACTTAACTGCGAGGGAAATGTTTTTCTCTAAACCTAGTAGTACAATTTACTCCATAACACTGGGACCGAGAACCATGCTCTCACAACTTGCAAAGCGATCAATTTCGTTTTGGTCAGCGGTGTTTTTCTTAAGGCTTCTTTTCGCGCGCGCAAAATTCCTTAAAAAATTAATTAACGTTCCTATAAACTATTTCGAGATTATTCCAACACGTTCAATTTGTCCAATGTGGCCGAACTTTCCAGGAGCTGAATTCGTGAGTTCAAGTCCAGGACAGAAAAAGGAAAATTAACCTTCGCGTGTTGACGTTCTCCATAATACCGTGAATTTGGACATTTGATTTTTTTTTTGTTTTGCATACGAAGGCAAAGAAATGTAAATGCAAAACGCACGTGCGTTTTGTTTTGCATGGACGGCAAAGAATTATGCAAAACACACGTGCATAATATTGTATTACTAATTAAACCTATTGTTTTGTGACGTTCTTGTTGTCGTCGCGGTCGTGGTTGCGTCTTAAAAACTTGAGGAAGAAGTTTATCTGGTTTAAAGGATCACAAAGTGAAAAAAATACAATAATCATTCATACATCAGTACGCACTTCCATCGCCTCATCGGCCGCCATGTTTTTCTTTTATAGCTTTCCTTCTGGCTTTACACAACTTCTACGCACGTGCAGATTATGAATCCGCTGGCTAAAGTTGTGATGATTGCTTTGCAAGTTGGTTTGGATTTTGATTTTAGAGAATGTATGGGAAGTAGCTACCCCCCCCCCCCCCCCCCTGATTTTCCCCTTTCGTTGGTTTTCGTTTCCTCGTTGGAAAGGTCGTCTTCTCGCAACGTTCCTCGCTCGGTTTCGCTTAAAGAAGACGACTTGTGGCAAGTCTAGGTAAACACTTGAAAAGAAGACCACAAACTGCGTGAAACTAACTTACAAGACCAATTTACAGTGCTAAAGAAATGTCGCCCAACGATGGATTGTTTGATCTACGAGATGCTGTTTATCAGGAACATGAAACCAAAACTTAACACCGGCAGTCGGATTCCATTCGCGTCAAACTCTTTACATACTTTCTGAACACCTCTAAGTTTCATTAATTAATCAATTCTATATATAATTATATAATTTATATATTTTGAACTTGAAAATGATGACATGGAGTCATAGAAACGTCGTTTAATATCGTTGATTTTCATTCTAAAAAATTTATAGTAGTGTTACAGGACACTTTTACAGAGATTTCTAGGGTTATTCCGTGATTTGAGGTTTAAATAAAAATAAGTATAAAAGGTTTAGTGATTGTGGAAATTGCCGCAAACTAGGTAAGAAACGATTTAATATGACTGTATCAACGATTTGATGTTCCGATAAATGTTATATGAATAATGAAACATATTTATTGTAAAAGCAGTTATTACTACACACGCATGGCAGGACAAGCGCCTAAAACATGAAAATAATATATCCCTTAACTAATAGAGTCTTGTGATCTTCCGAGTAAGGCCTTTTGTGCGGTTGCCTCTTTGTCAATTGCATTTTATGGTATTTCGTGATTTGAATAGTTATTAAAGAAACTTTCTAGATTAATTTTTAGGTAGACTTGTTGTCTCCCAAACCTGACAAGTTTCGAGATATGTCCCACTCGAAATTTAATAGGAAAGATTTACGTAGATTTGGACTATGGCTTTTCCTTCTTAATAATAAATGATCTATTAGTAGTTCGTGTTTAAATTTATAAATAAAGGCTTGGGTGTGTCTTACCGCTGGCCGAAAAGGTCAACTATTTTACCTTCAACGTGATTTAAAGTTTAGTTTTATTCAACAACATTTAAGTTTCTGTTTATTGACTTGCTCTGGAGATCACTTATATATTACTTATAATCTATAACATGGTAGAAAAGTAAACTTCTACCTGACTAGAAGAAGTGTATTCAAATGAAATATATCCTTATCTTATGGGTTTGCCCACGTCTAACAGGGTAAACGCGGTTTTTGATTGTAAAGCATGATTATATAGTGGGAAATGATATATAAGAAACGATTGTACAACTAGAATTTAGAAGAAGGTAAAACTTGGACTAAGTGACTATGAGAAAGAAAATGTAAGCGTACCAACTGATGTGAAGCTAAGCTTGAAGAAAGGAACTGAACTGAACTAGGAAGACAAGCATTGTGAAACTGATGGAGTAAGTAACTAAATAAATATTATATTCAAGAATGGTGTGTTGTCGACTGGGGTACCTCCGCTGAGCGGGTCAAGGACAACAAATCCCCCTTTTACAGTAGTGAAAAAAATAGAATAAAATAAACTTGACACAGAAAAATTCCCCCCCCCCCCCCCCCCCTCTTCCCGTGAAACAAATACTATTTATTCATAATAAATTAGTAACACAATAAACGGGACAATATAGCTATAAAAAAAAAAATAATAACTGTCAGTTCGCAAAATACTGAAAATAGTACTATTATGCCGGCAAAATGGTACTGTTATGCCGGCATTATGCTCGATGTTCCAACTATAGTATTAATACTCGAAATTATGCCGGCACTGAATGTATCAACCCCTAATATCCTCCCAGTACGGTCCCGAGCAAGATTGTTTAATAAGAGATTTATTTAGTCTGAAATATATGTGGAAATTAAACCATAACATTGTAAGAAACTTCACCTGGCCCTCTCAACTATCTTAGTCGTGAAATGAAGGTTTTATATGACACATTATCGGCACCATTACAGCATACCAGGCTAAACCTGAAGAATCCTAAATGCACCACAGCCGGACTAGCCTGATTCTCAGACAGTCATGTTTTTTTTTTACGGCCCAAACCTCGTTCCCGTCGCCACACGGCCACGGCGGATAGCACTGGGATTAGTCCAGTCAAACCTATGGTTTGACCCATCACTAAATTGCAAAAGAAGGTTTCTCTTCGAAATATAGCTCATGCAACTGCTTTGAACAACATACTAAAAGTCCCCCTAAATCGCAGCACGGGAAAAGCCTTCAAAATTAACATAATTGATACTTGCGCTCTGCTGCGACATGGAAACGAGGCTGAAACCGGAAGTAGATTGATTTCGCTCGTTAAAAGCATACTTTTTACCAATTTTGGGGGGGGATTTGTAATAAGAGCGGTAATATAAAACCATTTAGTCATTTGTCATGTGTAAGCTTGAAACCAGGTCCGCATATAAGCCCATAAAGTTAGTCAATTTGAATGTAACATACTAGAGGGAAAGTTATTCTAATAACTATGAATAGAATGAAAGTAGTTGCTGGTACTTCAAGTCATTTTTATTAGACTATGCTTTTGATATCAATTATCAGACTTGAGTAGTTAAAACGAATATTTTACAGGCTAATCGTTCTTCCGAACCTGATACATAAAAAATCATGTGACGCTAAATTACTATTCGTCGTCACTGCCACAGTCTTCTTGAGCCAGGACAGAGGAGTTTGTGCAGCTAGAGCCTTTGCACTGGCCACATGCAGGAGAACATTCCAAGTTGTGCTTGCGGCAGGAACATCGCAGCGTGTTGCATCCCGATGAGCAGTTGCATCTCACTATGCGTAGAAGGTTGTCTGGTGCTGCTGGTAAATCCGTCATCACAGGAATCAGCTGGCCGTCTTTCGTCTTCCACCCCCAGTCTTCGGCATTGACTCCTTCCCCTTTCCATTTCAGGACTTGGGCATACACGCGAAAACTATGGAATTTTGCTGCAGCCGATGTCGGGGGGAGGCTATTAGGCTGTATCTGGGTGGTCTTTGTGGCGAGCTTTTCCTGGTAACGTTGATACCGGAGATTGTCGAGACATTGCCCTGCCTTTCCGTTGTACAGTAGTGCAAGGGCATTTCCCCCTGAAGCCGCGATTTCTTCTGTTGTTGCAATGCCTTGAAATACCTTCGCTTGCTGCCGGAAATGAGAGGACGTGATAAACTTCTTGAGCGATGCACCCTTTCCGATGCCATGAACGCGAGATGTCGTGTCGCATCCAAGAACCGCGTGAAGAAAGAGGATGTTATCGCATACCTCAGTCCCTAGCTCTGCTTGTACCTTCTTTATATTCCATACGCGCCGCCGCAAGGAATTGCTCTTTGGCTCAGGGATGAAGAAGAGGTCATGACCATCAGGATCAACGTGGAACAAAAGTAGGATGAGCAGGTCTGTGTCGTCTCCAACAAGTATAGTTGTTCTGGATCTCGCGGACTCTATAGCTGCTTTCACAATAAGAAGGTCGGCATCGCCGTCTGCATGGCGCGTCTCACACTGGCGGTGGCTAAGACTTCTGCTCAACATGGTAAGAAAACGTTGCTTGTTCTTGGTATTTGCCAGGAACACGTCCTTCTTCGTGGTGACCTTCATGTCTTCCTCGAACATCACGGTAGTCCCAACTCCTTGCCCGTTGCCTGTTGTCATACCCGTCAAAGACGACGATTGGCCTGCCATACTTCTTTGTGACATAGTTGCAGTAAAGACTGAACACTTCTTCAAAAGTCGCGGATCCGAGAGTAGGCGACACCACTCTGTGCAGAAGTGCTCCGCCATCCAGCACGTATTGTACGTCAGCAACACAAGGCACTTTCTCGGTTATTACTTGTGGAGAGAGCCTGGACCAAATAGCATCGGCCAGAGCTGGCTTATTGGCCTGCCGTAGCATCAGTGCTGAATCAAACAGAGATGTCGGGTAACTGCTAAGCTCATAGCGAAATATCGTGGGGAGGTCTTCGCTAGTGTTGGACGCCAAGATCAAGCGCTGGAACAGAAGCTGTGGGTCGATCTCTACCTGCTCATTGTCAATTCTAACAGCAGATTTCTTTGCGAGAGTAATGGCCTGCGCACTTTTCTTGAACGAGTACTCTGTCGCTGACCGTCCAGTCATAGATGCAATGACTTTCTCTCCAATTATACGAGCTTTGTCAACATTAACAGCACTGTCCCCGTGTACCCCGTTCATGATATTTCTTAAGTGTGGGTCTGGTGAAAAGGGACTGCGGTCTTGAAGAGCGGAAAGGATAGTTAACGTATCTTGACGTCGCGCTCTTTTCTTGTACTTGACATGTCCTTGTTCTGCTCGCTTGTGTTATAAGCAACACCGGTCAATTCTTGCATGACGCTATTCACTTCGGCGCATGCGGGCATTGCGAAAAGCCAAGTCAGGCGCTGCTGCTCCGTCATGCCCCGCCCTCTTGTTAGGCCTCCACGTTCTCATCAAAGTCTGCTCTATGACGAGGTCTGTAGACAGGCCTGCCCAGAGATCGCTCACTCCTTCTCACTACATGAAGGATACATTTGTGTTATATATACAAAAGGCAATTAAGAAGTGTACACAATTACATTTTGATTCTACAAGAATTTTTTATCCAGTTTATAAACAAAATATTAGCTACGTTAGTAGCATGTGCAGAGTTCTTCATACATTTCGTAATGCACTTGCCGGGGGAAAAAACCCGTATTTAGTATTGACACGTAAATCTAGTCGCTTAAAATAAGGATTATTTTTATAGACAAACAGAATAATCAATGCTTACCTGCAAATAAGCGCTCCAAAGCTAAGAATCTGATGCAATTTACTCCACGAATAATAACATGTAGATACAACCACTTCTCTTTCGTGTGACGGCGGGAAAAAAGCAGACTGAGAAATCTACATTGTCGCGACAAGCGCTTGCAAACTTTACAAACTCCTGCTTGCATTTTTTCGCGCCTTTTTTCTGTAGATATATTTATAATTCTTTACAAGTTCCTCTACAGTTCTGCACTTTGAGTTTGTATTCTAACAGACGAGTGCTAAAATCGTATGTTTTAAATTACATATAAGAATACGAAAACAAAGAAAACGAAATAGCTATGAATTTTCTAGATACCCTTCAAATATCATTTAATACATGTAAACACAAACATTTTCGGCTCAGTAAATCAAATGCTAGTATAGTCAGTGATGGATTTGAATTGTTTTATTACTATTTAAACATTTTCTATCAATTACTTGTAAACAGTCATTTTTTTTTGTAATAAACAAAGCCGAAATACAGCCAAGATTAAGAAGTACTTAGTGGAGCCTCGTTTTCATGCCGTAAAATTTTGCTCGCCAACTCGACATGAAAAACCCTAATTTTGAACGTGTTCCCCTACTGCGATTTTGGGAGACTTTTTATATGTTATATATGAAGTCTTTCTGGACCTAAAACCGTTGAGATACCTTCTTTTGCAATTAGTGGTAGGTTGACCCCTTTTTTTCATAGGTTGACTGGACTAGATAGCACTGGGTTGTTTTACGCCCACTTCAAGATTCAAGATGGCGGCACTAAGACTTTTTCCACAAAAAAAGGGAACACAGTTCATGAATTGAGTTGATTCGAAGCCACAATAACTTTATTCCCTAGCACAACAGAATCGAGCCGCTAGCTGCCCGAAGCACTAATTTTTAAGGCAACCCATAACATACGTCAAAACTGACCAATACTAACTGGTTTTATACTACGAACGAATCATAAAATCGTTATTTAAACCATTTTTTAACCCCAAACAGTAAGACGTTGGCTAACTACAAATTCTAAACTGTTGATGGTTGTGGCCCTTCTGACTGTAAACAAAAGAACTCTTCTTTATTTCCAACAGCCAATAGACCGTATTCATAAATGGCTGCCGATTTATTATTCTTTTGTATGTATGTTAATTATCCTAAAACGCCTCGTTTTAGAGTAGAAATTCTTTAGAATTTTGCACGTTGCGATTCTCACAGGGCCCCCGTTGATAACAGTCATGTGACTGAAGGGGTTACCCTGTTTAAATATCAATTATTATTATTATTATTACAAGTAGAACCGGATAAAAGCAATATATAATTTAATTGTCATAATGGAAAATGGTAAATATGATACCACCTACTGCCCTTAATTTTATTTTTAGCGGGGTTTAGAAATTGCCGCGAAAATCATGCAAATTTGTTAGTAAAATTGTTTGCCAGAGTTTCAGCAAATGCTGCACACTAATAAAGCAAGAATCAAATTCAATATTTTGGGTTCTTTAATAAAATGGATCGATCTATTGACCGATAAATCGATTGATTGATTGATTGATTGATTGATTGATTGATTGATTGGATCAATCAAATACCGGTAGTCAATTAATCAGTCAGCCAATTAAACCATCAATCGATAAATTAATCAATCAATCAATCAGCCAGCCAGCCAGTCAATCAATGAAATATTAAATAAATAATAATAAAAACCCCAAACAATCAGACTAATCAGCCACTTAGGCTTAATGTACTGAGTACAGACTTTTTAGCACTATATTCCCATTCCAGTTACATGTTGTCAGACTGTATTGGTCTTGAATTATTCACCAACTTACAGTGGAATGCCACCTTAACAACATCTCAATACAGCCACTTTTTTGGCTGGAACAAAAGCTCATGAGTCCTGTTAATGCAACCAATATAAATTTCCAGTGAGGTAAGTGACAAAGGCAAATAAAAAGCGAAATAAATTGTAGCTACAGTTACAATGTACAATGACGTGCATCAGTCATGTTTGCTGTACTGCAAACAGGAGTCCTTTGGGACTTAGAATTAATCAGTATCTGTCATGAAATCATTTAAAAGGTATCAGAACTGGTACCATAAATTTAACCTAGATGTGCATGTACCCTGTTAACAGGACCTGACCCCACTTATAATACACTGTATGTCTAAGGCCCAGTTCAGACGCCGTACTTCACATGAGCCGAATCGAATTCGATGAATTAAGTTCATGTGAGGTACGGCGTCCTGAATCAATTCGGAACGGCTGATTGAATTCAGATCGGCTCAGCCGTTCTTTCCGCCTGGCTCAGCCGGGGAAAACGGCTGTGGACCGGCTTTGATTCAGACGCCGAACTTCCCATGAGGCCAAAACAAATGCAATTAATTATTATAATGTATTTTCAATATAACAGCAATTTTTTGCTATTAATTAAGTTCGGCTGAATTAAGGTCGGCGTCTCAATCAATTCAGTCGGTCCTAAATTAATTTGGGTCGGCCTAAATTCGAATTCGTTTCGGCTCATGTGAAGTACGGCGTCTGAACTGGGCCTAATCATTTTATGGCCTGCCAGTGGTCATATTAACAGCTTTCCACTGTGACTTGTACTGTCTTAGTCACAGTCATTATAATACTGAATTTAAACCACTTAAACCTACAGAAAAGGTTTATAATTATTTTAAGTTCTCAATTCTTTAGCCAGTTGCACAATCATTTCTCTCATCTTTATTTGTTTGTTTGTTTATTACCACTGATTTCATTGCTACAGCGACCTTTGAAGTCAAACCTCTGACTGTAAAGTTGACAATACACTTCCGTCAATCATGCGTAAACGATACGACGAGACATGTCCGGACGTTATTATGCAAATTTGTGTCGTGTAAACGCAATCGTAGTCAGTTGCTGTTTTCGGACGTTTCTCTGTTTGTAGACGACGACAACGGATCCAGAAAAATTTCCTTTGCAAATGGCGGTAGCGAAGTGTAAAAGTAGAAAGCAGTGGCCTTTCAGTACATTACAATCATGCGTGCATGATTTTGTCGCACAGCAGGAGAAAAGCCATTTAGGGTACGCATGATTGACGGACGTCTATTGGCCAATTTGATTTCAAAAGGTCGCGTAGCATTGAAATGAGTGGTAATTTGCCACACAAAACATATAAAACATTACAAATAATAATAGAAAAAATAAATTAACTGATACAGGAAGTGGCGAGGGGCCTATGAAGAAATCATAAGGTTATAATTATAATAGGTCCCCTCGTTACATTACTTGTTAAGACATATGTTGGAAACATGGAATGATTCACGGACATTAAATAGGTCTAATTTATTCTGGAAGTCACTTAATATAAACTGCATCATTGGTGGGCTTACAGTACATACTGAACTGTAGGTAGTGCCTGGTCAGAAGCTTATTGCCTTCCTGTCTGGTCTGATAGCAATGCCAAATAACAGACCGAGGCTATGAATGTAATATCCTGCAAAAAAAACAAAGCGTAAATAAATTATTAATTAATGTTCTTGCAAGTTGGTTTGTGTCCATACAACTATTAAATAGACCAGATTTTGATGACTTAATTTACAATGGTCATGTTTAGTCAAGTGTAACCATGGTTATGAAAACTATTGGCAGTACAGTAAGGTAGAACCCGCTAACTGAACTCTGGTTAACTGGAACTCCCCACTAACTCAAACTAATTTTACTTTCCTTGGCTCAAATTTACCCCAACAACTCAAACTCTATTTTAACGTTGATCGGTAAACCACAGAGTGTCAGAACATAGCTTATTTGATAACAATGTGATAATGTATGTAAACATAATTCAAGCCCATGAAAGACCACTGTTGACATAGCAGGTAATTCGTTTTCGAGTGACGCAGTTCAAAGACAACATCATTACTTATAAAACAAACTAATTGTACCAAAAATGACTTGTGAATGATAATAAAACCCCAATACCTTTATTAATTATTAACAGGATACTTGAAATTTAATACCTTTCCCAAGATTACAATACAGTTACCCCAGCCAGGGCTTGAACCCGGCTGCTCGGTCCGGAGTCCAGCGCACTAACCATTAGGCCACTGTGTCTCCCAGTGCATTTAAATTAAATATTTCACATCAAGGTGGTATGTTTTGTTTTTGACAGAATTGCTAAGTTTGGCTGATAAACTAGGCACATGCAAAAATGGTACAATCTTAGCTGGATGAAAAACATATAACTCTGTGCAAGAATTAAGTACAGCAATTTCATCAAAAGTTGCACACAAATGATCTACATGTAGCAACTAAAATAATATCCAAGATAGTGCCACATCATGGATAAAAATAGTTTTCAAGCGAGAGCAAACCCAGCAACAAATCCCAGCTCAAAACTGTCCAGCAACATAAAATACACACAGTCAAACATAATTTTTATCCCAATGTCAAGCAAAATAATTTTGAAGCTACAACTAGAATGGCATTTAACAAATATGCTGAATGGTCCAGACAAAAACAAAACAACTCTGAACCCATGCAGTGACAAAACTAATTTTGAACCCAATTTAACTCTAACATTCCAGCAACAAAAACAATTTTACCCAGTTTACAAATCGATTTATTTTAGAAGCGTGGGCGACACAATTCTCAGTAACTGTACAATCGAGCAACTAGTATAATTTTCATGAAAGCATAACTGAAAGCAGACAAAATAGCGACCATGCTATTGCATGCAGTTAGTTTCCTCAGTAAAACTAATTTTAATCATTTCCCACAGTATCTGTCAAAACCAAACCAAACATCGTGGCCAGGGGGGGCTAGCAGCGAGGCCTGGGACCTAGTATATATGATTGCACATTTTAGAAATTTGGCCGAGCGAGACTAAGTACTGGTTTGTTTAAAATAAACATGGCCGACGATGGCTGACATGACGTGCGTTTGTGTTCGTTCGGAAATATTTTGGCGATTCCACGTCCAAACATCTATGGGAACGATTCGGTCGCTGTTTAACTGAACTTTGGTCATTGTGGGACACCATGGATGAAAATTCCACAGCAAACTCCCGTAGAGGTACGTTTCTCGAATGATTGACAGATTTCTTTACTTGTGCGATCATGTATTGCGGAAAAGCGGCAAGATCAAAGGGCGCTGCCTGCCCCCCCTGATCGTGGCCATAAGCTTATAATTTATAAGCTAAAGGGCGAAGCAATATATATTTTCGCGAATTAACTTACCTTATTTATAGAACTGCTGATTCCCTCGACTTTATGCCTCGATAAAGAAGTCCAGTCCTTAAAAATGCTTAAACGGTAATGACAGACCGATGTTTTCACGTACTCGACAAGCGGCAAAACGTGTACGTGAGTTTCCAGCGCCATGAATGGTAAGCTTCATACATCTCGCCAAAAAGTCCTGGTCTGCCTCCAGATTTGTACGCCGATGTTTTCCACCGAATGAAACACTTACTGAATACTGGTAGCTCAGTCTGTTTCCCTCGACAGCTGATGACTCGACTTGAGCAACCCAACATCAAAAGCAGTCTTGTTGGCTGTCCAAAAGCACTACATGTACATGTGCATTTGCGAGCAAAACTCGAGCAGACTCGGAACAAAACAAATCAACCTGGGTAACCGCTGGTAAGCGCTGAGTACGTCATGTAAGATAGCAATAGTGTCTCGTTCCACACCTCGACCCAGGCCCTCGAACCCAGGCCCTGTCGGTTATTTAGGCAAAACCAAATCTATTCTATGAATATAGCGGAGATTTTAGGGAAAAACTGTCACCTCATATAGGAAGGGGATAAGCCCAAACCTCTCATCGAAGTTTACTTTTAGTCTTTACTTTAAAAACCAATGAACAGAGTGAGCAAGCCAACACGGTATAATGCATAATCTGCTTATCATTAAAAGAAAAAAATAATAATCGCCCTTTTAACAAACCTTACTGAAATATTTACTATTTTTTAAAAAGAAATTGCAGTTTTATTGAGCATAATGTACTTTTAAAGCAATTTGAAAATATTCAAAGCAATCTTATCAAGTGACCGATGACGTCACAGTGACGAAGTTGCCAAAACCGTTACTTCATATAAACATCTATATACATGTAAAGTTTTGTTGCTATGCGCTGTATACTTTACGAGATATTGCAGAACCAAGTTTCCACCCATTTTTCCTATCGCGTATAGCCCCCCTTAAATTTAAAATGCCAGAATTCTAATGGGCATTTCAAAATGCCCCATATCAATGTCTTGCTGACTACATCCATTGCTTTTCAATTGATAGAAGCCTATTGTCACAGTAAACAAAACGCATTTTCGGGCGTGGTCACGTGACTAATGACGTCATCACACTAAGTTTGATATGAGAATTACCTTATGGAAATTGTAATTACCTTGTGGAGTTACATCCTTCTGGCCTCAAATTGACAAAGTAATTTGGCATTGAAAAAATTCCAGTTGCAGAGGATTCTGGGAAGGTTCTTATCATTATTATATATTACTTTTATAACAAGCAAATTTTCATGCGCTGCTCATGCGCTGCTCTTCCCTGATATTTAAAAGAAAAAATAATAATCGCCCTTTTGATAAACTTTACTTCAATATCTACAACTAACAGGAATAAGGCGCTGTTTTATTGAGGCATAATGTACTTTTAAAGCAATTTGAAATATTCAAAGCGATCTGGTCACGTGACTGATGACGTCACGTAAGATACGTGTTCAAAAACGTGTTCTTCACATAAATATCTATCCACATGTAGATTTTTGTTGCTATGCGCCTTACATTTCGTGAGATATAGCTGAACAAATTTTCCACACATTTTTGCACTCGTGTATAGCCCCCTTAAATTTAAAATGCCAGAATATTAATGGCCATTTCAAAATTCCCCATATCAATGTCTTGCTGACAATATTGATTACTTTTCAATTGATAGAGACCTGTTCTCACAGTAAACAAAAACGCACTTTCGGGCGTGGTCACGTGACTAATGACGTCATCACACTAAGTTTGATATGAGAGTTATTTTATGGTAAGTGCTTAGCTATTACCTTGTGGTGCTTCACCCTTCTGGGCCTCAAATTGACAAAGTTATTTGACATTGAAAAATTTCCAGTTGCAAAGGACTCTGGAAGGTTCTTATTATAATTATATATTGCTTTTATAATTATTACGTGGGTAGCTGAAGCAGAAGCAGAATTGCAAAAAAGCCTTTTCAAAAGAAGATAGAATGTTTCAAAATGTTACTCCTTTGGAAGGCAATAACTTTCAACGAGTCTTGAAATTGCAAAATCTGCTTCTGTCACATCACAAAGGAGGTTATGATGTACCACTAGGTAAAACAATCATTTAGTTTAGAACGCTTCTCAAGCTGAAAGCTTGGACACAAAAATTGATTTTCGGCAATTCTAGGTTTAGTAGCTTAAAATATCATCGTAAATTGCGATCTGCCAGTAAAACGACAATCACTGATGTAATTATATCATCCGCCAATATCCCTATTAAGTTTCAGCGGAATCGACCTTCAAAATGCAAAGATTTGAAGGTTTAGAAGATAACACCAACCACTGAAATTGACTAATACGAGTTCGTTTTTAACGTGAATGTCGAATGTCTTTTTTCAAAGCGTGATTTAGGGCAACAAGCAACACTTCAAACAAAATTAACATTTGTTCAGTTGTTGTGAACAACACTGAAATGAATGCATTATATTGCGTCCCTTAGGCCCAGTTCAGACGCCGTACTTCACACACATGAGCCGAATCGAATTCGAATTTAGGCCGACCCAAATTAATTTAGACCGGCTGAATTGATTCAGACGCCGAGCTTAATTCAGCCGAACTTAAGTAATAAGGGAAAATTGCTGTTATATTGAAAATACATATTATAATAATTCATGCTATTGTTTCGGCTCATGTGAAGTTCGGCGTCTGAATCAAAGCCGGTCCACAGCCGTTATTCCCGGCTGATCTGAGCCAGGCGGGAAGCCGTGACGGCTGAGCCGATCCGAATTGATTCAGCCGTTCCGAATTGATTCAGGACGCCGTACCTCACACGAACTTAATTCATCGAATTCGATTCGGCTCATGTGAAGTACGGCGTCTGAACTGGGCCTTTAGTTTATTGTGAATTCATGGCAGCGTGGCTTTTCAATGTACGGAATGCCACTGAACTTGTAGTTCGTTTCGTCATAAAGTTTTTGTTTCTGTTACAACAGCTAGTCATAGTTTCTATGAGTCCGCGTTTTAAGCCGAGGATAAAAATTGTAAAACAACTATTTTGGACATATCTATTTCGGTCCATAAACTTGCAAAAAAGAACGAGACCAATATTTTCCCAATACGGACCGAACAAGCTAGTTCAATAAAGTTTTTATTATAATGGCTTTTTTAAAAATTTGTTGATAAATTAATGTAACCATTCTCGGCTAACGCGCGCGCGCCAAAGCTAAGCATATTCTTGCATTTTTCAGGCCACTTTGCGAAAAGTTTAGCCAAAAAAGCCCAAAATTGTCCGCCAGACATAAGGAAAAATGTTTCTACTTAATAGAAAACAGTTTTCCTTTGTTCAATGTTTCATAAAAGGAATTCGGCGAATGAGTTCGTTAGCGGTCCATCTTAGCAGTCCGTATTGCAAAATGCGGACCGCTCAGGGAACCACTGTCAGAATGCTCCTTTTCGTCGCGGACCAGTTTGCCATATAATAAGTTCACTTAATGGCTTTCTCGAAATCCAAAAACACCTTTGTTTATCTAATTGATGTTTCTGTTTTTCACTAAGTGGGATGACGTTTGGACCAAGCTTGTTTTTTCCTGGAAAATTCACTTCACTTCTAATATGGTTTCCCTTAATTCGCAGCATCTGTATAAAGCCACGTCTATAATCTTTCCGAGTGAGTATACGGAGCCAATACAACTAAGTATGCAGTCAAAAGAAGACTTTGTCGCTTCTCTTTCGTACGACAAGGAGATTGAGAGAGCCAAGTGGTTCAAGAATGATTTGGAAAAAGGCGGCTGGAAGGAAGTACACAAAAGTCCTGGAAAAATTTACTGGAGTAAAACCTTCCCTGAAGAAGAAGTCCCGATAAAAGTGCTGTCTCTGTATGACATGCCGTTGTCGCCGAAAATGTTCATGGATCTTTTTGAGTCAGAACATCTGGATAAACGAAACAAGTGGGATCAAGTTTTCGTGGACCACGAAACCGTGGAGACTTATCCAGATCAGGGAGTCGTTAGATTCATGCGTTACCCGTCCTCATTTCCGCTCTGGGATCGTTCGTTCCTCTTGTACTATCCACATACAAAGGAAATCGACTGGTTTGGAAAGCGAGCGTTTATCCAGATTCAAAAGAACGCCTGGCACCCGTCGAAACTCGAGGGAGCTGATGGTCTTGTCCGAGTGACAAACGGAGGGAATTTTACTGTGATCATCCCCGACGAAACAAACCCAGACGCGGCGTGTACACTGTTCAGTCTTTCCACTAACAACTACAACGGATGGCTGCCAAAAAAGAACATCGAGTGGCTCATCGGGAGCTGCTGCTTCGTTTAACGTGTTTTACGGTACCATGATCGAGGGTTACAAAAAAATACTTTCAACAAAATTAATGCTTCTTTAGTTTCACTTGCATGAGTAGTTAATATACATTGTTATAGACCTCTGATTCGTCTCAATTCGTATGCTGAAACAAGTACTAGACGCATAAATTCATAATTGACTGCGTTTAAAGAAGTGTACGCTCGAAATAATTTTTCCGCTTCCATAATTGTAAATGGATTGTAATAAGGGGCATTAAAGTCGTCGTAAATTATAACACTCGTTCTCCTTTTCTTGACATTGACAATGGCATACAATAGTCACGTGACTACGAATATCCACATAAGGAAATACAAAACAAAATTAATTATTGTCATTTACTGACGGTTATCTCATGCAGGGCCTTTCAACCAATCACAGCGCTGCTCCTAAAATCGAGTATTGTATGCTTTTCGGCGTCACCCTCCAAAACGGACTATTATGCTCCAAATTATGCTCCACTGTACTGGCTATTATGCTCGTAATTCCTGCCGCAAAAATTTATCCATCCCCCGCAAAACACACAATTTTTCATAATAAATTTGATCGATTTTTTGTTTACCAGCAGAAAAATCATTGATGACATCAGAGTGGTAGAGGCCAAACCTCCCCTTATTAACCAGCATTGCGTTGTCTTTCATGTGATCTGTGCAATACAGATTATGTTGGTTACACATCCCGACACCTTTTCAAACGCATCGCGGAGCATAAATATTCTGCAATTGGTAAACACTTGAAAGAAGACCACAAGCTGCGTGCAACTAATTTACAAGACCAATTTACAGTGCTAAAGAAATGTCGCACAAAAGCCCGAGGGGGAGGGGGGGGGGGCGGTACTCCCTTGTGTGGCCTATACGGGGACGTGCCGCTGGACAGGGTATTGTTTTTGGCCTCTCTGCCCTGAACAGGGTTTATAATTTCATGCGAGTCTGTCCTAAACAGGGTCTGAACCTGTCCTAAAACAGAGTATGGTTGCACGATTGTCGTCGTAAAAATATGGTTTATACAGTATTTAGAGATCGGAGACATTTGCCGCGTATCAGTCAAATGGGATTCGCGAAATTGCAACCTAAACAGGGTCCTAACATAGAGGATGTTGTCCTACACAGGGTAGGTATTTTAGGGTTTTTTATTGTTTTTTTGTCCTAAACAGGGTCAGGTTTTCAAACCCTCAGCGGCACCCCTATGCCCAAACATGGGTCAAGTACACCCCCCGGGGGGAAGGGGGGAGGTGGGAGGTGGCACAAAAACTGGATTGTTTGATCTACGAGATGCTGTTTACCAGGAACATCAAACCAAAACTTAACTTAACACCGGCAGTCGGATTCCATTCGCGCCAAACTTTTTACATAACAATTGAATACTTCCTGAACACCTCTAAATTCCATTAATTTTCGCACAATTTTTCCTATATATAATCAATTCTACAATTTATGTATTTTGAACTTGAAAATGATGACATGGAGTCATCGAAACGTCGTTTAATATCGTTGATTTTCATTCTAAAAATTTTATACTAGTGAAAAAATAGAATAAAATAAAATTGACACAAAAAGTACCCCCTCCCCCCCTCTCGTGAAACAAATACTATTTATTTATAATTTAGTAGTAACACAATAAACGGACAATATTAGCTATAAAAATAAAAAAAATATCTGTTATTTCGCAATATACTGAAAATAGTCATATTATGCCGGCAAAACAGTACTATTATGCCGGCATTATGAGGTCCATTATGAGTATTATGCTCGATGCTCCAACTATAGTATTATGTTCGAAATTATGCCGGCATAATGTATCAACCCCTAATATCCTCCCAGTACGGTCCCGAGCAAGATAATAAGAGATTTATTTATTCTGAAATATATGTGGAAATTAAACCATAACCGAGTTGTAAGAAACTTCACCTGGCCCTCTCAACTATCTTAGTCGTGAAATGAAGGTTTTTATTGACACATTATCGGCACCATAATGTTTTTTTACGCCCAACCTCGTTCCCGTGGCCACACGGCCACGCGGATAGCACTGGGAACGAGATTGTTTTACGCCCCCCTCAAGATTCAAGATGGCGGCACTGATGGCGGTGCTAAGACTTTTTCCACAAAAAAAGGGAACAGTTCATTGAGTTGATTCGAAGCCACAATAACTTTATTCCCTAGCACAACAGAATCGAGCCGCTAGCTGCCCGAAACACTAATTTTTAAGGCAACCCATGTAACATACGTCGAAACTGACCAAAGCTAACTGGTTTAATACAACGAACGAATCATAGGTACAAACACAACCTCGTACCCAGGGTCTACTCCGCTTTCAAGATGGCGGCTGGGCGCGGAGAAGACCCTGGGGTACACTGATATAACGCCCACGCTGATTGGTCTGTGGATTTATGATTCTTACATTAGTCGTGATTGGCGGAAATAGTCTTCCTTGCAAAATGGCCGACTTGCGGAGTTTTATTTTGTTATTTCTTCTCGAATTGAAACGTAAATTATTGCCTGTTAAATATTTCCCGTCTTGTTTAAATTATGCACGGCAATTTAAGGAAGAGGTGGAGTTGACGTTGGACCGTAAATTAATTTGAAATGCCTCAAGGCGCACAGATCAAGAGCTGGAATATCAAGCAAGGTGAATCAGATCGATGATATGATTACACGTTTATGAATGTTTAAGCTTATGTGTTATTATTCGAAGCCTGGAATTTCTTCAAAGTGCTTTTAACGGCGAATTGAAAATGTGACGGAATCCTGAATTTATGTATTGCTCGCACAAATGAAAAATCGAATTTTTCACTCGTAAACTACGTGATCTGTACTTTTCAGAGAATTATTAAGCTTACAATCAAATGATTTGAACAGACAAGATACAATATTATGACCATTTTGATGCACTGCACTTAAAAGTAAGGAAAGCCCTTCCTTGAAATATTTTGTAAACTTGATTATACTTAAAATGAAGATTATAGTTTATATAAGCTGTTTTTCTCAATTTTCTAAGCTGGTATAGGTATTAAAATCACCTACAAGTTTACAACATACAGTGGAACCTCTACTTCGGGCCACCTCTATTAAGGGAACACCTCCTTTACCACACTCATATAATGTTTGTAATCCAGATACTGCTATGAAAGGGACACCTCTATTAGTTTACATTTTTGTCTGATGTTGGGAAATTATTGTTCATCGTGGTAGATAGATGAATATTTAATCATTTGTCTCATGATAGAGTCACTTTGAGGTGTTATCAATGATCACAACGTTTAGACTGCTTTGTGTATACTGCTAGTCTTCATCAGGCAATCCTCATGATTATTCCAACTAGATGTTGTTCCCTCAGTGGTCTGCTGCGGTATCGATCGGCTGTTATGTTTCTTGGTCATTAAGGTGGGCCTCCATGGTTGAGGAATTTCGGCAGTTGTATGTACACTGTATGTCAATAAAGACTGTACTGGGTGCAAGTTTTGTGTGATTAAGTTTCTTTTGGTGTACTGCAGGGTATTGTTTTCTTGCAGGTCATTTCTTTCAGTTTTTGTCCTTTTTGTTTTGCTGTGTTGCAATGTTTTTGTATGACATTTAATATTGTTCCTTATGCCCCTCAAATGTATATTGTGTTGGGGAGGTGTGAATGAATTTATTCAGAGTGATATGGGTTATTTTAATTTTTTTTTTTGTTCTAGGAGGTATTTTCATTTTTAGATTGACATGTATAAATAAAGTTGCTTCACCTTTATCTTATTATCCTTGTTATGGAGTATTTTTTTAGCTGTAGTAATTTTTTGTGCTGGGGATAGGGTCCTGAAGAGGTAAAATGGTAACTGGGATTTGCCTTTTTTATTCACTGGAAAAATGGGATTTGGGGCACCAATTTTGCTGTTGGGAATGGGATAATTTCAGCAAGCATTAGGCTGGGAGACTAGGATTTGGGCAAAATATGGGCTGACCGTGGGCCAGGGCCCTCTTCATATATTTTGGGTGCTACTCTACCTTACTTGTGTGAGTCAGAAAAGTGTGAACACTTTGATTGGGTGGCCCCCCAAAATCCGCCAAAAAATCAAGCACTTTGGGCAGGTGTAAAAATTGAAGGGTCAAGTCGAAAACTATGCTAAGTGACCAAAGCGCGTTTGCTCACTTAGCATAGTTTTCCACTTGACCCTTCAATTGTTACTGTTTTTAGCTAAAATAAAATGACAAAATATTGGCTAACAGCCACCACCCCCCCCCCCCCCCCCCTTCAAAAATTCTAGATCCACCCCTGCAGATAGACAATAAATAAGTAGCCGCCCTCAATAGAGTTACTGTTATCCAGTGTACAACTAGAACAGAAACAAGTAGTCAGAAAATAGGGTATGGATTTTAAAGACCAGGGCCCGGTTGGTCAAAAGATGGATAACGCTATCCACCGGATAAATCACTATCCAAAGGATAGCGTAGTTTGTTTTGTTAATACTTATCCACTGGATAGTGATTTATCTGGTGGATAGCATTATCCACCTTTTGAAAAAACCTGGCCCAGGTCTGTAATAGTGTACAGAAAGTTATACATTTTGGTTTCAGTATATATTACTGGATGGCACAATCCCTCCAAAAATTCAAAGTACACCCCAGGGCATAAAATATAATAAATACCGTAAAAGCTCTATTTAGCCCCCACCTCTCTATTAAGCCCCCCCCCCCCCTTTCATCAGACTGATGTAATAAAGAAATATTTTCTGTTGTTTCAGTCACTTTGTATGGAAACATGGTCTTAAATTTCCAGAACTATCACTGAGTTAGGATATAAATGACACTGCATTTGTAAGACGGTGATATATAACCCATTTCTTGTTCTGTTTAGTTTGTGGTGTAATAGTAAAGCCTGGGGGGAGGGGAAGTACTTGACCCATGTTTGGGTATAGGGGTGCCGCTAAGGGTTTGAAAACCTGACCCTGTTTAGGACAAAAAAAAATAAAAATAAAAACCCCTAAAATACCTACCCTGTGTAGGACATCCTCTATTTTAGGACCCTGTTTAGGTTGCAATTTAGCGAATCCCGTTTGACTGATACGCGGCAAACGTCTCCGATCTCTAAATACTGTATAAACCGTATTTTTACGACGACAGTCGTGCAACCATAGCCTGTTTAGGACAGACGCGCATGAAATTATATACCCTGTTCAGGGCAGAGAGGCCAAAAACCATACCCTGTCCAGCGGCATGTCCCCGTATAGGCCACATAAGGGAGTACCCCCCCCCCCCCCCAGGTAATAAAGTTTGAAAAATGAATGTGATTTGAAATAAGCCCCCCCCTCTCTATTAAGCCCCCCTCTCTAATAAGCCCCCTCCCCCCCCCCCCCCATTCTTGAGGCCTGAAATTAAATAAGCCCCCCGGCCCCGGGCTTTTACGGTAATTATTGGTTTCCAAATAAAAGCTAAATATAAAAGGCTATAAAACATTGTCATCCACAGAAACCATGCAGGGAAGCCTCCCACTTTTTTGTACAGTTGAAATTACACTTTGATATTTTACTAAATTAATTTAAATCTGTTTTTAAACAGATTTAGGAAGCAATCTTTATTTAGATAACACACACCTTAAAAGGTTCATGCTGAGTCAGTACTTTGTGTGTGTTTAAAAAAATATCACCTCTAAATAAAAACAATCACACAAAGATTCGACCATGATCATGCTACATTAATATTTTTTTATTAATTAAATTGGGCATGACTTTCGTGCTATAAAAAACAAAAATTACAAGGTCGCGATCCGAGCACGAAATAAACCAAAAAATAATATATCCACCAAAAACTATCCGCTTTACTTTCGACAACTTCCCTAACTTGACTTTCTTATATTAATCGTGCGTTGTTTATACAGCTAAACTGGTGCTAAATAACAGTCATAAAATGTATAATAAACCTCACCTTAAATAAAATAGACCGCTCACCAATCATGCGTAAAGACAGCAGAAATCTATTCGAAAATTCAACGGACCACAAAAACGTTATTCCGCGGCTTAATTTGGTGTAAAAGCTCGCCAGCTTCCAGTTCCAGTAGCCATTTTGAATCCCGGAACCGCTGGTCAAGTGTAGCGAAGACGACCATATTGAATCCTGGAACCGCTGGTCAAGTGTAGCGAAGACGACAAAATACTCCACGATTCGTGGAGTATTTCACAGCGTGGCCCAGGGTCTTCTCCGCGCCCAGCCGCCATCTTGAAAGCGGAGTAGACCCTGGGTACGAGGTTGGTACAAACACATCAAAAGCTCTTGACAACAACAACAACAACAATAACCTTTATTTGACAGAATGTTCTTATGATCTGAAGCTTTAACATCATAATTTAAACCATTTTTTAACCCCAAACAGTAAGACGTTGGCTAACTACAAATTCTAAACTGTTGATAGACCTGAAACAAAATGTAAAGGGCCGCCATCTTGAAGTGGGCGTAAAAAAAAAACTTTCGGACCATCTGAATCAGCTAGCGTACCGTGAGCCTTCGCGCGCTACTCTCTGTTCTTGCTACACCACACAGCGGTCAAACGTACTGCGTGCGCGCAGTTCCCGCCAAAACTTTGCAGTCAAATGTCTTAAAATTGCAAAGTCGTCCGCTTAAAAGCTCAAACTTAAGAAATTTACTGAAAACTTAAGGGTTTATACTCGGAGTATGCATAGATAATGTAATAATTGTTATCCAAAAAGTGTCTCAGCTCGTATTTTGGTTTATCACTGCATGTTCTATAACGTTTCCTTACAAACTTCGCGGGCCATTACGC
>MU827909.1:0-32340 GCA_029204205.1 Desmophyllum pertusum
TTAAAAAACCATTTGTGTGAAAATGCTTAAAACCGTTAATTTGGTGTAGGAGCTTATATAACATTTTGTATTAACACAGTCTCGCGTTTTCTTTTGCTGTTTGTTTCGTCATATCCTCTTTGTCTAAAAGGCTTAACTATCCAGTCCTCACAATTACTGTACGTCACTTTGTTCAAAAATAACAAACCAATTTTACTAAACACATCATGTGAGGGCTCGGTGGAAAGATGGGCCATTCGACAATGAACCATTTGCAAACCAATGCACTAGAACTTTGTAATATTTCCTTTGTACTTCCTCCAGCTTCTCACATCTTTTCTTTCAATCGGCGTGTGGTGGTGTTTTGTCTTTTGTTCTGTGTTTGTTCGTGGGTTGTTCGTTGACTCTTGTTTGCTTGGGTGTGTCTTCTCTGTCTTCGTGGATGCTTGGGGGTCGCGCATGATTCAACGGAATGGTGGATTTCTTTCCTCCCTGATTTCATTAGTTCCCTTTTTAATAGGAACGAAGACTTTTTATCTATTGTAAGAGTACGAAACACTTTTTTACTTTCATGTTCCACTGGCGCGTCCGCTTTCTGTGGTGTTTTTTTTTGGTTTTTGTTTGTAATTTCGCCATTCATGGTTCTGGGGGAGCCGACAATTTCTTGTCGGTGTTTATATTAAGGTTCATAAAAAGTAGGAAAAAATCTGTCTCGCGCATGGATTGGTCCTTCACCTCTGTAGTATCAGATTCACCATTTTCAAACTGAGAACGCGCTAGCAATTTCCTGCCAAACCAGGTTTCTATAGGAAAGGACTGCGTATTTTTCAGAAGTGCCAATGGAAATTTGCAAGGACTTAAAAGCCAGATTGAATTTCTAGATTTCATTTCCCTCATCGTGGTCATTATGAAAAAAGATCTTGAGTATGAATCAGGTTGCTTGCATGGGACTTCACAAAAAACAAAAAGAACTGGTTTCTAGGTAGTTAGAGGGGCCTCATGTTCACTTTATTAAATACCCGATCACCGAAACTTACGATCTATTGCCTCAGGCACTTTCCTGCGAAAGTAAAATTAAGTCCCTAATGTGGTATGTGTTATGGAACTCATGTTATTGGTATGGACCGGCACTTGCCTTCACATTCTCTGAGTTTTATTTCATGATTCGCCCAATTATATTCGCTAAACAGTGTATACCGATCGATACCCTACGAGCAGAGTTCGCTTTTTTTCGATCTTCCTTCACTATGAAGATCGAGCGGGACTCTGCTCGCAGGGTAACCGAGCGACCATTATTGTAAACTGAATAAAAGCATTTATATTATCGTTGACATATATCACGTGAACAACTTAATTGAAGTCATTCTCCTCCAGGAATCCCAACGGAAATATTTCGAGACACCTATTTCCTATTGATCCCCACATCCACATATGAACTCCTTCCCTGGTTTTAAGTGTTCCGATTTCCAATACAACTGGCAGTAGAGAATTAACTGATTGGCTTATCAAGCCTAGAACCAAACTGAGGAAGGGTGTCCTTGTCTATAAAAATCGTTTGGAAGATCTTCCTGTCTGTTTCAAGATTTTTCAGTCTTAAATTTAAAAAAAAAAAGATGTTGTGAACCACTAGAACAGCCTAATGTCAACGTAACATACCTTCACCAAAGTAAACATCTTTGAATGAAAGCACAACAACCTTAAAGAACCCTCTTTCATTTGGCTAATATTCTGGTGGCCCGTTTTTAACATGTCATTTTGTAGCGAATTCAAATTGACCTTTGTTAAGGCACCACACGTACACGCCAGAATCCCACACGGGGCAAAATAACAACTGCTGTTGCGAGATGGCAATTTGAATTCATGTATATGAGTGATGAAGTGTCAATCTCGGACACACGACCCACGACGCACTGACCCACGACGCACGAACCACGACGCACGCCCCACGACCCACGACCCAGTCGACCCGACGACCCACGACCCACGACCGACGACCCGACGACCGCACGACCCACGACCCACGAACACGACCCTGACGGACCGGGGGTGGGCAACGAACCCACGAACCCTACGACCCACGACCCATTAGATGTCTTATTCTGTATTTTTGCACGTTCACGTTTTAAAACGAGTCTCGAACCCTCAATACCGTGGAGATGTGGTTAAATAAATTACTTACTAACTTGACTTACCCACGCCCCCGAGCGCGCGATTAGACAATCTCGTATCTTTCCTTTCCTCAAACTCTCTCCGAGACGAGATCGAACAAATGAAACTATTCCTCTAAAAGTCCTGCATGAAGCTTCTGGCAAATGCTTCCAAAGCTACTAATTTCTTTCAATAAGATCCAGCGAACTAAAATTCAACAAGGTCTTCCCAAAAGCCGGGATGGGGCATTAAAAAAATCACACAAAGCTAGACGTTGCCAACATCTTTTCCTGACACTACAGGCATAAATCGCCTTAGCTGTTCTTCAGCATCGGAAACAAAGTTGTCAAAGTTAACTCCAGCATGGTTTTTCTGAAAAGAAAAATTCAATAGCTTCTTTAAAACGTTTCAATCGTACTCAAGAATCGAGCTGGCCGCCATTAATCTGAAAGCCACTATAAACAAATCATGAGACTACCAAATATGGTTTTTCACTCCGATTTGTTTTGGGGGGGGGTGGGGGGAAATGGCGCATGCGCATGCAAGTGGTGCTGGACTCTCTCTTTTCCCGCTGAGTTCCAGTCCCTATGGGCGGGGGTAAGAGAGAGTTCAGGGACTGGACTAAGAGTGTTTCTGTCGAGGAACTATCGGCTGATAGTTGCCCGCGGAAATTTTATGTTCTAAAAAACAAATATTAGCCCGAGAACGAAGTTCGAGGGCTTATATGCTAGTTTTTTAGAACATAAAATTTCCAAGGGCAACTATCAGACCGATAGTTCCGAGACAAAAACACTCTATTGTCGTTATTGTTCATAACTAAATTTTCCGCGCGGTGGCCTAAAAAACTGAAAACGACTTGAATGTATTTATTTGGATTTCTAATTACACACTGGCAACGCTTGGAGCTTCAAAAATAGTTTTGCATTTCAACTTTTGTCTCGTAAATACGTACAAAACTTTAGGTTAAACTTCGGTATTACTTTTTCAAAAGCTATAAATCGACTTCAGGGGTGATTTTTCAGTTCCATCTAAATGAAGTACGATTTGTATGAAAAACGGCGGCAAAACCTGGCGCGGGTTCCGCCAAGTCAGTTAAATGAAAAAGAAAGCAGGACAAAAAGTTTTGTTCGGATTATTTCTTCGCTCAATCTCTTCTAAAGTTTCATATATTCTGGAAAATTGTGCAAATGATTTAGCACAAAATGGGAAGATTCTGAAATAATTGTGGAAGCTGAACATTATATTCATTTTACAAGTCAAACGGACAACTGAACGGAGTCGAAGGTTTCACTGCGGGCAAACGCTTGACGAACTGCCGTATTTAAGCTTCGTAACCGATATTTATTGTGCTGATTCAAGCTGAATTGACAAGCCTCTTGGAAATACAAGGTAACAATACTGAATAGGCTAAGCTTACACTTGTGGTGTAAACAGGCTGTCATTTTTTGGACGAATTTGTGTCGGTTTACCGATCTTTCCGTAAATTGTTTAGTGCTCTTTCATTCGCATTTGTTGTACATTTACAGGAATTTGCCATTAAATATTTCGCTCCAAACTTCGTGCATCGCCCATATGTTATGAAAGAATGATAGAGAGTAAATTCTCGCTATTTTTTAATTTATTCTTTCAACTGTTTAGCTCAAAACTGCACAAAACGGTTGTTTTTCGCTCAGGCGGGCACTATCGATTCGGTGTTTTTTGCCCGACGGGCACTATTATAACAATAGAGTGTTTCTGTCGAGGAAACTATCGGCTGATAGTTGCCCGCGGAAATTTTATGTTCTAAAAAACAAATATTATCCCGAGAACGAAGTTCGAGGGCTAATATGCTAGTTTTTTAGAACATAAAATTTCCAAGGGCAACTATCAGACCGATAGTTCGCGAGACAAAAACACTCTATTGTCGTTATTGTTCACCACTAAATTTTCCGTGCGGCGGCCTAAAAGTGGAAAACCTCATGAATTTATTTATTTCGATTTCTAACACGCTTGGAGCTTCAAAAATAGTTTTGCATTTCAACTTTTGCCTCGTAAATACGTACAAAACTTTAGGTTAAAACTTCGGTATTACTTTTCAAAAGTTATAAATCGACTGAGTGATTTTTCAGTTCCATCTAAATGAAGTATGATTTGTATGAAAAACGGCGGCAAAACCTGGCGCGGGTTCCCCAAGTCAGTTGAATCAAAAGAAAGCAGGACAAAAAGTTTTCTTCGGATTATTTCTTCGCTCAATCTCTTCTAATGATTCATATATTCTGGAAAATTGTGCAAATGATTTAGCACAAAATGGGAAGATCTGAAATAATTGTGGAGCTGAACATTACATGTATATTCATTTTACAAGTCAAACGGACAACTGAACGGAGTCGAAGGTTTCACTGCGGGCAAACGCTTGACGAACTGCCGTATTTAAGCTTCGTAACCGATATTTATTGTGCTGATTCAAGCTGGAATTGACAAGCCTATTGGAAATACAAGGTAACAATACCGAATAGGCTAAGCTTAAACTTGTGGTGTAAACAGGCTGTCATTTTTTGGACGAATTTGTGTCGGGTTACCGATCTTTCCGTAAATTGTTTAGTGCTCTTTCATTCGCATTTGTTGTACATTTACAGGAATTTACCATTAAATCAGTTTCGTTCCAAACTTCGTGCATGCCCATATGTTATGAAAGAATTGATAGAGAGTAAATTCTCGCTATTTTTTAATTTATTCTTTCAACTGTTTAGCTCAAAACTGCACAAAACGGTTGTTTTTCGCTCAGGCGGGCACTATCGATCCGGGTTTTTTGCCCGACGGGCACTATTGCCTGACAGTGTCTCTCCGCGGATGAACACTATCACGTCACGTGTTCGATTTAAGCCAATCAGAATCAAAGAAAATTAGTGGTGAACTATAATACCTGACAGTGCCGCGGCATGAACACTATCACGTCACGTGTTCGATTTAAGCCAATCAGAATCAAAGAAAATTTAGTGGTGAACTATAATGTTATAATATACCTGTTCCGACAAATATGAACGCGTCAGCGAGAAAAATAGCTGAATTTTTTCTCTCTCCAAGGAACAATGGCCGCCGGAGAAAATTGTTTCGCGGCAGAATTGACTGAAGACGAAGTAACAGAACTGATAGAAAATGCAGCAAAGTTTTGAACGAAAAATTTAATGGGAAATGCCTGTAATTAATGTACTACAAATGCAACTGAACGAGCACTAAAGGAAGCCTGAAACAATTTAATACGCGAAAATTCGAAAATCCGCAATACAAATCTGCACAAATTCGTTCAAAATGAATGAAAACCTGCAGTTACAACACAAGTTTAAGCTTAGCCTATTCAGTATTGTTTACCTTGTGTTTCGAAGAGGCTTGTCAATTCCAGCTGGACTAAGCTTTTAAAATCAGCACAATCTTAAATATCGGAGAAGAAGCATACGACAGTTCGTCAAGCGTTCGTGATGGTCAGGTACAATCAAAGATCACTCAAAGATCACTTCACAGTGAAATTCTCTTCGAAGATCACTCTTTTTAATAGAGATGCTTTTTCCTCTCCATCATGTAGATATTGACGCTTTCCTTTGCTTTTTACTTTCAAGTGCCTATGAAATGAATTTTTTTTTCTTTCGGTAATGGAAAGTTTATCATCTTAATACAACGGAAATGCAAAAATAATTTTTTCAAAACGTCGTAAAATACGTTAGTTCAGAGCCTCGAAGATGCGGTGTTTGGCCCAAAAGTGGTTCCATTTCTTTTAGGGACTGGGGCGAGTTTGTCCACCTTGTGACATCAAACGTTTGCACTATCGCATTTCACGTCTGTTTTCCTCCACATTGCTTACAATCTCAGTGGTTATTTAGAGTCTGCTAGAGATGATTTGCGACATTTCAGCGGTCGGAATTAGAACGGGTCCAATGTTTTGTCGCAGTGCGCCCGTGATGCGAGGGGAAAAACTGAGCTTATAGTGAATCTACTCCTTTAAAACACAGCAGAGTAAGAGCAAGTTCTTCCTAGGTAAGCTCAGTCATTTAACTCGTACGTTGCCTAAATGCTGTCTTGTTTAGTCTTTGTAAGATCCAAAGTCTCAATATGTTCCGCCTTTACAATGATTTTTGTTCGCCAAAGAAGCTTTATCTGATGACTATACCGATAATTTCTCCACTCGCCTTTGGCCAGCCTCTGTTTATCTCTTATTCCTGTGTCGGTGTGCAAACGTTTCTACGCCACAACCCTGAAATTCGATCCGTTTGGCCGCGCGGTAAATGGAACCACTTTGAGCGACTCGAGTCGAACTTCCGCGGCTCGAAAAATAGTACAAAATGAAGCTTCTAGCCAATAAAACATTTCAATTCTGACTCCACATGAACTTAAATTTGTACTTTGTGAAATAAAAACATTCATTTCATAGGCACTTTCAGTGAACTTGATTTTAACTGGCTCAGTTTCGCTGGTTTTCAACACAATTGATTTTGTAGTAATGCACGATTTGCTCGCCGTAAACAACCTGTTCAGTTGTCCATTCAACTTGTAAAATGAATATAATGTTCAGCTCCACAATTACTTCTGATCTTTCCATTTTAAGCTAAGCCCATTTGCACAATTTCCCAGAATATACGAAACTTTAGAAGACACAAGAGCGAAGATTAAAATTCTGCTTTGCTCTCTTTTCATTCACTGTGCTAACTGAACTGGCAGAACCGCGTCAGCCTTTTTGCCGTCGTTTTCATACAAATCATGCTTCATTTAGATGAACTGAAAAAATCACTCAGTCGATAGATAAAGTTTTAAAAAGTAATACCGAAGTTTTGTTTAGTGAAGTGTTTCATAAAACAATTATTCCATTCGCCTTGTTGGGATATGGGTCAGAGAATTATAGCCAACCTCGCGCTACGCGCTCGTTGGCTATTTATCCTCTCATATCTCATTAAATACACTATCATATTCAAATAAGGAAAATATATTCGACTTGTGAGGGCAATTGTGTACAGTACAAACTGATGACACCCTCTATCGATACTGTGGTGCTGCACTTCAAATAATGACCAAACTGCTGAGGGAAAACAGGCTGCAAACAAAACCCGCGTCACAAAGCTGTCCTCTAAAAGAAAACCATTAATGGAAAAACAGCTTCAAATTCTGGAGGGTTTGTTAATGATAGACAATGTGGTTATCCAGAGTCTTAAAAATCTCGATGAAGGAAATTTAACTTTTCCGAGGGAGGAACTGATACCTTTCTTGCGTTCAGTGGACGAAGAAATGCGACAGTTCACCAATGACAACAATTTACGTAAGTGCCCCTCAAAGTTTCTTCGAATGTGTCAGAACAGTGTGTAAACAACACAATGAAAATTTAGAAACTGACTTCAGGCTCCTTGTTGGATCGTTGCTGAACATTGAATGTGCTAGCAAAGAAGCAGTTTGTCAGTGGTATTTTCAAAGAGATTGGCATCAAAGTTAGCGAATACAAGGATAAATGAATTGATGAATGCCAAAAGTGAAAGAGATTTAAAATGCAGGGAAAAGTAGTGACGCAGACGAAATGCTGCGTCATAAGCTCAAGTCATATGCATCATCCAAACGTAAGAGAAAATGATTACTTCTGAAAAATTCAATGGTATTCATCATTTTCTCTTACGTTTGGATATCAATGCATATGACTGACTAGCTCTACTAGAACAGTGTTTGCAGTTTATCAAAACTATAACAAAATTCCTGGATCAGATTGGTTGTCAGCAGGCCCAAAGACAGTTTTACGTGCCATGCCGTTATGTTTTTATTCACCAAAACAATTAACCGATGGCTATTTTCTCCTTGATTTTACAGTTATGATGACTAATTATTGTTATCAGGAATTCGTGTTGTGCAATTATGTCTATATAAAAAAGTGTAGTTCCAGAAAATATCCATACCTCCCCCACGGAAGGTTTTTTGGTTCGAACCCCCCTCCCTCCTGGAATTTCCAGTTTAGCTTCATACTTTCCTTTAAAAATGTTGGCTTTTAAGACCCCCTCCCCTTGCAATTTCCAATGACCTTCCTTGGCGTGGATATGGATATTTTATGGAGCCACACAGTCATACAAATTCTCCCTGCTAGACAACATACATTTCATATAAAGATATAGATGGGAGAATTAATACAAACCAGGGAAAATGTTTTCTGGTCATTCACTTGCTATTCTTAATGATAATTTGTGTATAATTGCAGATATCGTGAGGAGAAATGTGTTGATCATGATCACCCCTAGGGCTTTAAAATGAAATGCAGCTTACAACTTTTAATGAAAAGAAAGAGTGCATAGAAACACTTGAAAGGAATACATGTAAGTTGATTCAAAATCATTGAGAGTGAAAATGTTCATAAGAACCTGATGACTTGGGCATATCATGGCAAAAATGGGTGTGCCTGTGGGATCCACTAAGATTAGGAAAGGAGGCGTCCAGGAAATATTTTCATGCAAACTATCAGCTGCTTCATTCACTGGAAACTGAGTTATTTCACAACCAGTTAGCATCTTTAACACAGCTAGGTTTGTGGATGCCCCATCACATAGGATGATTGCCACCTTAAATCAATATGCTGTAAATGCTTTGAGGCAAAGCATGACAAACTCAGTAAGAATACTTGAAGCTATGGATTTCTCAATGTGGAAGTAGGGTCCAACTAGATCATAACCAGAGGTTATGTCTCTCCACAGAAACTGCATAACATAGCTGACTTTTGTGTGCACCATATTGCAATGTGGAGCTATAAACATCATGCAGCAATTTCAATTCATCTTCTGTTATGTTGAATCCAGTTATCCTCCACCTTTCAAATTCCAGGCAACCTTCATTTGTACCTGCAATATAATTTTAGCCATGACAATTTGAGGGTATTCAGTGGCGGATCCAGACCGGTTTAAAGGGGGTGGGTATTTTCTGGTCTAAATTTAGGTTAAGGCCCAAAACGTTTTCGGCCCTTGAGTATTTTCACAAAGAAGGTGGGCCCTCCTAAATCCGCCACTGGTATTCCATGCATATAATTTACATAATAATTATGTGTATATTTGCAGCACTGGGGTACTGTGAACCACCTGCTACAAAACGTGGTGGTATAGTATCCTGTGTACACAAAACAAAGTAATAGCAAGTTTTTCATCCACACTGGCTAGGAGCAAAAACTACTTTGCAGTGTCACTGACAGTTTCCTCAAGCTTTACTGCATGTTCACTTCACTGAACAGCTGAATGCCTAACAACAAATATCTGCACACACTTTAGAGCTAAATGAAGGTTGTTATCACTATGTATCATGACTCATTTAGGTTTAAGTGTAAATTTGTTCAATGTGAATCTAGAGACTTTCAAAAGGTGGGGGGGGGGGGGGGGGGGGGGGGGGGGCAGGTGGATATAGGGCCCTCCACAGATCCCACAATCTAGATGCTGATAATCTAGATAGAAAAATCTGTACCTTAACTTCATCCCACATCTTGACGCCCCGCCCGTCCAAGTGGTCTTGGGTGGCCATTCTCCTCCCTTTCATCTGATAACTCCTCAATTGGTCATGTTGTGCTTTAAGGTACTCTTCATCTTACACCAGCCTTTTCAGCGCCATCCTTAAGAATCTTTCTAAGGACTTTTGAGCAAGGAGCTGGAGTAATCTTGAGATCGTGAAGTGCATCAAATGCAGAAGGACTGCTAGTGTAAACTGCAAGAGCTAAATAAATTTGATAGCAACAATCAATGTGTTGGTCAAAAATAAATTTAAACCACATATACACAGGAAGCTAGCAGGACCATGCACTTTTTATTTTTAAATATATTCCTTTTTTTACAATAATTTGTAAAGTGCATGGAACAGCAAATATGTATATGCATTATATAAGTATATCATTATTATATATTACTTTTATAATTATTATTATAATTATAATTATTATTATTTGCTATTAGCTCTCAAATCAAATTTATTTTACTCAAAAGGATTATCTTCCTACTCACATATAATTTTTGCAGAAAAAGTTAAAAATGACAAACTAATCTAAAGCTTGACTTCAAATTAATTGTAATGATTTATTGCCATGTATTAATATATTTAGGATTGTTTTCTTATGTACTCAGTCTGAAGCACTGTAGGATGACTCTTCAAAAATTCTGGCCCAAGAAACATTTCTTACCTGCTCTTATGGTAGCCAATGACCACCTGTTCCCCTTTTTACCAGTCACTGCAATTATTAAACAGCAAAAATGTTAACATGGAAAATATTTAAAAGTTCCTGATTCACTATTGGTTTTATTTTTTTAGTACGTACTACAAACACCTTGCTTTAAAAAAAACTTTAATAAATGCACAAACCGTTTCTTTGTTGGTCCTTGAAGAAACTTGCTCGATCCTTTTTCAACACTTCTTCCAAGATAAGGCCTGAGGTATTTCCATTCTTGTCTTTGAATTATTTTCCTCCGCTGTTATCTTTTTCAATTCATCTTTACCCTGTTTCGATTCTTCTATGGCTTCAATAAGCATACACAGCTCAGTAGATTGGTTCTCCGGAAGCTCAATGTAGTACTTGCGAACTGTTTCTTTCAGGCGTAATCGTTTCATTTCGAAGTATGGAAACGTCGCTTCTGCTGGCTGGTTGGTGGTGAGAGAAACTTAATAGGATAATTACTTGATGGGTCTTGGCGTGGTGTTTTGTTGCTACATCTAATTGATGTTTCTTATCCAATCTTTTCGTTTGAACATAGGAACGTGCTCTAAGGCATTCTCCACAAACACGAAACCATCTAGGGTCAGAAATCATCTTTCCGAGCCTGAGAGCTTGGAACATGCCATACTTTAATTACAGAAAACTGAATGGACACTCCTGACGGGGTTTGCCATGGATTTGATTGTTTTTGGAGTATAACCCACCTTCGAAACCAAGCAGACCAGGACATAGCATATGAGAAACTGCGTGAACCACTTCGAAACTAGTGCGATCCAGGTCTGCAGAATTTGCTGAATTTAATTGGCCTTCCGCTACGTTCTGTAATTCGTAGATAGTACACTGTAGACGCCAAGAACCATCGGGGAAAATAATCAGTCTTACTGGGCGAAAAGGCCCGTTTCATCACTGTACGAGTGTTCGTTGATGACGTAGACGACGAGTGCTGACTCAGGAAAGCGATCTCTTCCCTCATACAGAAATGGCGAATGTTCATCAGTCAACAACACGATCTCCACCAAGCGTATCCTGAGCTCTTTGCATACGCATACAATCCTCGATTTGTTTGTTTCTTCTCATCGATTGACTTTTCGCACTCTGGGTTTTCAGGAGTTTGTCCTTCAAAAGACTTTTCACATGGTCGTTTTCGCCCATTCGCGATCGCTCGAACCTCTTTCCTTGCTCTTTCTTTCCTTGCCTTCTCAGGCGGGACTGATGACAAAATCTAAGCTTGTTTCCTCTTCCCGTTTCATGTTTTACCTTATCGTTCAGGTATCCTTTTAACTCTGTATCCGAGACAAAGGCAGAGCCAAAGCCTTTTAAGACTGACAGTATAAAGTACAGTTCAGAAAGTTCAGCCATAATCACATCAAACCATGCAAACCGACGCGAACACCGCTGCTGAGAACATTTTCATTCACTAGTCCCCAGGGGATCCATTCACCCGTTTTTCATGTTTCAGCGTTAAAATAAAATCAGGAATGGACGCAGAGGAGCGTGGAGTAAGAACTACGGCGGAATATCACTATTGTTCGCCATTTTTGTTTTAACCGACCAATCAGATGCGGATCTTTTTCGCGGGAGAACGATTCAAAAAATAGACACAAGGTGTAACTTCGCTATTCTCCTATATCAACATAGATAGAGGCTCCAGGGTGATATGCTCCTGACTTTAATAAACAATATTTAGTCAAACACTGTTTGGAGCAATTATGTTTGCACTTTTGCACAGAAGAGCACCAATAAATGTGTTATTAAGTAGTTAATTGGGTGCATTTAAAGAGATGCGTGCACTGAATGAAAGTAAAAAGAGACTTACCGCCTGATTTGTTCCCAGACATCCCACATGAAAGTGAAGAGTTGAAAATCAATCATTAGTCGTGTAACATTAATATCTTATTTATTTTAAGAAATACAGCATTCTTTAATAAACAACATTTAGTCAAATACTCATTCTATCAATTCTGATGCACAGAATAGCACCAAGAAATTGGTTATTAAGTAGTTTGGTGCATTTAAAGTGATTGCGTGCACTGAATGAAAGTAAAAAGACACTTACGGCCTGATTTGGATTGTCTATGAAATAGTTATGAAGTATAAAAGAAGTTTCACCAATGCTATGAAACAGCCTATGGAGTTGAGAAATTGAAAACTTCATAGCCTTATGAACATGCTATGAAATGCTCATTGTGAGGCACAGTGCTAGGAAGTTCTCTGAGACACTTATGAAGTGCCTGTGAAGTTGACTGATTGCTATGAACAGTCTATGACGTTTTTAAACTGAAAACGTCATATCACTATGAACATGCCATGGAGCATGTGTAAAACTGACTGAAGCTATGAAACATATATGAAGTTCTTAAACTGAAAACTTCAGTATGCCAATGAAAATGCATGCTATGAAGTAATATGACTTAATTTGTAGCTTACTACATCTCGCCAGACATCCACATGAAAGTGACCAGTTGAAAATCAATTATTAGTCGTGTAACATTAATATTTTATTTATTTTAAGAAATGCAGGCATTATTTAATCAACAGTATTTATTCAAATACTGTTTCTAGCAATTCTGATGCACAGAAGAGCACCAAGAAATTGGACTGAATGAAAGTAAAAAGACACTTACGGACTGATTTGTTCCCAGACATCCACATGAAAGTGAACAGTTGAAAATAAATTATTAGTCATGTAAAATTAGAATTTATTTATTTTAAGAAATGCAGCATTCTTTAATAAACAATATTTAGTCAAATAATGTTTTCTAGCAATTCTGAAACACCGAAGAGCACCAAGAAATTGGTTATTAAAGTGCCTATGAAATGAAATTTTATATTTCACAAAGTACAAATTTAAGTTCATGTGAGTCAGAATTGAAATGTTTTATTGGCTAGAAGCTTCATTTTGTACTATTTTTCGAGCCGCGAAGTTCGACTCGAGTCGCTCAAAAGTGGTTCCATTTACCGCGCGGCCAAACGGATCGCATTTCAGGGTTGTGACGTAGAACCGTTTTCACACTGACACAGGAATAAGAGATAAAACAGAGGCTGACCAAAGGCGAGTGGAGAAATTATCGGTATAGTCATCAGATAAAGCATCTTTGGCGAACAAAAATCATTGTAAAGGCGGAAACATATTTAGACTTTGGATTCTAAATAGGTCTTGCAGCGAAATTGGAGCATTTTATAGTAAAATAAATCCAGTAAACCAAACCCGAAACACCGCCACATATTTCCGGTGACACGTAGTTCGCTTTATTTGTCAAAATAATCGTTTTGATGGTATATAGCAAACTACAGGAAACTACACGAACTACAGCAAACTACAGGAACTACACGAACTACAGCAACTACAAGAACTACAGCAACTACATGAACTACAGGAACTACACGAACTACAGCAACTACAGGAACTTACACGAAACTACAGCAACTACAAGAACTACAGCAACTACAAGAACTACAAGAAACTACAGGAAACTACAGGAAACTACAGGAACTACAGGAAACTACAAGAAACTACAGCAACTACAGGAACTACACGAACTACAGAAACTACAGCAACTACAGCAACTACACGAACTACAGCAACTACACGAACTACAGCAACTGCCGGAACTACAGCAACTACAGCAACTACAGGAACTACAGCAACTACAGGAACTACAGGAACTACAGGAACTACAGCAACTACACGAACTACAGGAACTACAGCAACTACAGAAACTACACGAACTACAGCAACTACAGGAACTACACGAACTACAGCAACTACAAGAACTACACGAACTACAGCCAACTACAAGAACTACAAGAACTACAGGAACTACAGGAATTACAGGAACTACAGGAACTACAGGAACTACAGGAACTACAAGAACTACAGCAACTACAGGAACTACACGAACTACAGCAACTACAGAAACTACAGCAACTACAGCAAACTACAGGAACTACAGCAACTACAGGAACTACAGGAAACTACAGCAACTACAATAAATACAGGAACTACAGGAACTACAGCAAACTACAGGAACTACAAGAACTACAGCAACTACAGGAAACTACACGAAACTACAGCAACTACAGGAACTACACGAACTACAGCAACTACAGGAACTACAGCAACTACAGCAACTATAGGAAACTACAGCAACTACAGGAACTACAGGAACTACAGCAACTACAAGAACTACAAGAACTACAGGAACTACAGTAACTACAAGAACTACAGGAACTACAGCAACTACAGGAACTACAAGAACTACAGCAACTACAGGAACTACACGAACTACAGCAACTACACGAACTACAGCAACTACAAGAACTACAGCAACTACAGGAACTACAGCAACTACAGGAACTACAGCAACTACAAGAACTACAGCAACTACAGGAACTACAGGAACTACACGAACTGCAGCAACTACAGGAACTACACGAACTACAGCAACTACAGGAACTACAGGAACTACAGCAACTACACGAAACTACAGCAACTACAATAACTACAGCAACTACACGAACTACAGAAACTACATGAACTACACGAACTACTGAACTACACTGTTACAATAACTACATGAACTACCACAACTACTGAACTACACCAACTGAGTAAAATACTTGAACTATTTACATTTAGTGATGGTTTGCAAAGTCCGTATGAGGTACTATATTCGTGACGGTAATCATGAAGGTATTACCCAATATTTAATCAAATACTGATGCACATAAGAGCACCAACAAATTGGTTATTAAGTAGTTTGGTGCATTTCAAGTGATGCGTGCACTGAATAAAAGTAAAAAGACACTTACGGCCTGATTTGGATTGTCTATAAAATAGTTATGAAATGTATATTAAGTTTACCAATGCTATGAAACTGCCCATGAAGTTTAGAAATTGAAAACTTCATAGCCTTATGAACATGCTATGAAATGCTCATTGTGAAGCACAGTGCTATATAGCGTCTCTCCCCAATCCCACTCGTAATTTCATGCTCGTTCCAGATCCTTCGGCCGCGTTCAGCCCGACACTCTCGCGCGAAAATACGGACTGTTTTGCAGTCTACTTATGAAGTGCCTATGAAGTTGACTGATGTTATGAACAGTCTATGAAGTTTTTAAACTGAAAACTTAATATCACTATGAACATGCTATGAAGCATGTATAAAACTGACTGATGCTATGGACATCTATGAAGTTCTTAAACAGAAAACTTTATATGCCAGTGAAAATGCATTGCTATGAAGTGATATGACTTATTTTGTAGCTGACTACATCTCGCCAGACATCCACATAAAAGTGACCAGTTGAAAATCAATTATTAGTCGCGTAACATTAATATGTTATTTATTTTAAGAAATGCAGCATTATTTAATCAACAATATTTAGTCAAATACTGTTTTCTAGCAATTCTGATGTACAGAAGAGCACCAAGAAATTGGTTATTAAGTAGTGTGGTGCATTTACAAAGGGATGCGTGCACTGAATGAAAGTAAAAAGACACTTACGCCTGATTTGTTCCCAGACATCCACATGAAACAGTTGAAAATCAATTATTAGTCGCGTAACATTCCTATTTTAATTCTTTTTTAAGAAAGACCAGCATTCTTTATTAAACAATATTTAGCCAAATACTGTTTCTAGCAATTCTGATACACAGAAGAGCACCAAGAAATCGGTTACTTATTAAGTACACGTAGTTTGGTGCATTTAAAGTGATGTGTGCACTGAATGAAAGTAAAAAATACTCTTACGGCCTGATTTGGATTGTCTATGAAATAGTTATGAAGTATATATGAAGTTGACCAATGCTATGAAACAGCCTATGAAGTTTTGAAATTGAAACCTTCATAGCCTTATTAAACATGCTATGAAATGCTCATTGTGAAGCACAGTGTATATGAAGTTATCTGAGGCACTTATGAAGTGCCTATGAAGTTGACTGATGCTATGAACATCTATGGAGTTCTTAAACTGAAAACTTACTATGAGCAGCAGGGAAGGGGGGGGGGGGGGAAGGGGGGGGGGGGGTGATCATACTAATTTGTAGGGGCACATGGTAATTTTTAGGGGCACATAGTAATTTTTTTAGGGCAAAAATCGGATCCAGGGGGGCGGCCCACAAACCCTTGCCCGGCCGGGTCCGTTGGAGCCTCCCAGCCCATAGAGGCCCGCGCAGACGCGGATCTTATATACATCCATTTAAATATTTGTCACACATTAATATACAACGGTCCGGCACAGTTATCAGTTTTGATAACCTCATGACGTCACAACATGGCGCCAGTTCGGAACTCGGTGAGTTTTCGGAGAGACTCCACTTTGTTCGTTTATTTTTCGGTTGTGTTCGGGTTATCTACCCAGAATTCCAGGCGTTAACCTCGAGAGAGCAATGATCTTCAAGTGTGCATATCAAATGGCGACCATCGGCAAAGAATTATGCGAGATTTCCTTCGCGATTTGAAGAGGTGGTTCAAAATGACAGTCAGTTTCAGGTATGTTTTTTCACTTTGCCGTCAATTTTCAATTAGTTGTAGATTTTTGTGGTACACGAAGAAAAAATGTCGTGATCTTCAATCTGTTATCTTTCGATAAAACGCTTATTTATTGGAGTGCACGAAGGATTGTAAGAGTGCACTATGGTATTTTGATTTGGCGGTCTGATTCCGCTACTGACCGCCATGTTTAATTGCTTGTGCTTCTAGGTAATGAGTTGAGTCGAAGGGCAGCATTATGGATTTCCACAGGGAAAAAATTGCCTCTTTGTGTCGATTTTTGTGCGACTGAATATCGATGATTCGATGCGATGCACGGGTGCTGCGGTGGAAGAAGTGAAAGGAAGAATCGCTGGAATCGCGAGCGTGATTTCAGAGCTCGGTGATCAAGGTATGTTGAGGTAGCTCTCACAGTACGATTTTTGCGATTTGCCCAATTGATATGTAATTATCTATTAGAAATATATGCTCAGTGTTTTAATCCAGGTTTATGCCAGGCTCATAACAGTTCGACCTCACGGCTGAGCTAGCAAACAACCTCAATATGCCATTGAACAATAACGATTCACGATTGTCACAAATTATAGCCCGCTGCCTGGTTAGAGTCGCCTTCGATTTAATATCTAGGACAGATAGAAGCGACTGTGCGCCACGTCGCTGCTCGATCGAATCATCGCCTTCTCGCGCCTTTTGAAATCAGTTCTCAGTACCAGAAAGAAACAGTAAGCTTATTTATTTGAAGTCCCATTCTCACAATTATTTACAACACAAACATTCTTTATTCATTCAGATTGTTGAAGGGCAAGAGAAGAGGAAACAACTGAAGCACGAAGAAGTTCAAAGCATGTTAATGTTTATGCAATAAATCCACTCAATAAATCACGCATTTTATGTTATTGCTTGGCGTTTGGTGTCTTTATATTGATCGGCGTCGCTCATGAAATTACGCCGGGAATTAATACGTGTTTATAAGCTAAAGGTTCTCGAGGTCCACCAGCGCTAGGAGGCTCTCGATCGAAATCGAAATGAGCTCTGCCAGTTAATTATGGACAAAGATTAATCCGTATTTGCCGGAAGTCTGGGCAAAATTCCTCTTCTAAACTTTTCCTTTCAGTACAATTTACTGTACAACCGGAGGTCGAATGTTACTATGTTTTCTCAGTGAAATGACCGCCATATTGAAAGATGACGGTTGCTATGATAACATGTCACGTGAACTTAAACTTGAGATTTGATTGGCTAATAGTTTGTTTTGGACCCAGTTATCAAAACTGATAACTGTGCGGACTGTACAAGATGGAGTGCAACAAATGCGGCAAAAGCTTCAAGAGAAAATATAACTTAAAACGACACATTGAGAAGCGCAAGACCGCCTTGTGCGAAAGCCCCCAAGCATTTCATTTGCGAGAATTGTGGTAATGAGCTGAGCTGCTTTGCTTGGTCAAAACTCAAAGGCATCGTGAAACATCAAATAATTTTATCAACCTCTGACTTTTTTGATAAATTTATCAACTTCTGACCTTTTTGAGAAATTTCTGATACTTTTATCATGAAAAACCTTTGCGTCATTATTGACGCAATAAAAACTTAATTGAAATAACCCCAACTTTATTACATCTTGAATATACCGACAAAAAATATGATTGTATTGTTTCCACATGATTGTCTCTGCTCTATTTGAGCTTTCCACTCCGAAATGCATAAGAGAAATTCGCGAAATCGTCTTTGAGGTAAATGAAGCCTTGAAAGAAACTCGGGGTTTCAAACGTGGTTAAGGCGCGATTCAAACGTTGAACTTTCCATGTACTTTTCATGTACCAAACCTAATGCATACATTATCATAATGTATAAATTGTTTAATAACGGTTTAAAGAATTAAGTTCGGCTAACTAAGTTAGGCGTCTGAATCAAAAGGCGGATTTTCTTTATTTAGGTCGACCCAAATTCGAATTAAGTTCGGCTAATGAAAAGTTCGAGGTTTGAACCGGGCCTAATTGAGTCATGAAAAAGCGCAGTCACGCGAACCCCCGAATAACCTTAGCAACCACCATCGTCGTGTTACACGTGGTTAAACAGTATGTTTATATTCCAGAATGCAGTCACGGTCACGCGTTCACCTTTTTTTGTCAAAGACAGATGGAATCCTGTGTTTAGTTTTTAAAATCTAATTTGGATTCTGCGCTCATACGGTTTATTTTTTTTGTAACTTTTCACGTTCCTCATGACGAATTTCTTTTCTGATTTTTTCAAGATCAGGCGGGCGAGGTGAATCAAGCTTTTTGAAATTTCTTCGCACAGTCGCCTTGAGGTCGCGATATTTTGGAAATCTCATTATTTATAATTCTGAACTCGTCATCCGTGACATTGTTGTCATCGAGAGCTTTCGACACAAGTCCAGAAATCACGCTTCGCGACCGCTAGCGTGTAGATGTTTTCGTGTTTCGATATTTTGGATTCAAGTTTTTTGGTAGCACACCGTCCATGCCCGCAGAAGCAAATCCACATAAAGCAGACACTGATGCAAGAGGCGCCCCAATTACAATCCCTATCCCTGTGAGAGTTGTAGCAAATGCACTTTCCGAAAAGCAAGCTGCGGTTGAACCAAGACCGATGGCTCCGTAGTGAATAACAGTGCGAGCATTTTTGTATTGTTTGGCAACTTTTCTGTAATGTTCGACTTCATTTCCCAATGTCATTTTCAATTTCGGTGATTTTTTTCAACCGAAAATTTTCAGCATTCGGCAAAACAGGATAAAGCTGTGTTGGTTGTTGCGAAGCAACCTCATATTCAGGAGCTGACGGTAGTACATTGGCTGATCTCATGATTTTACATATAGGTATGTATGTATCTGCAATATTATATTTATATAGTGTTATCAATCAGTTCAATTTATTTCAAGTTTGAAAGAAATGGCATTTCATTAAAATTAAAAAGCTTACCATTTTTATCTCTCACACTCAAGGTCAATGAAGAGACATACTGTTTTGGGGATGATGCGCGCGCGCTGAAGCTAGCAGGATCTGTCAGCGGGTAGTTGACTTTTTCATAACTTGTTCCTCTTATATCAACGCAAGCCAAAATAGATGATGCGTTTCCGTTGTACAAGTTTTGCTCCCGATCAACGAGGTCACAGTGAATGAAGTAAGTGCTCGGTGATGTTAATTGTTTGACGTATGTTATATAAAGAAAGCGGGACATACCAAGTAGCTGCGACAAAACCAGAGTCGAGAGTTATATTATTTCCAAAACCTGCTCTAATCACCATCGCTCCAACGGGTGAGTTAATTTCAGTTTTTAATCCAACCCCTTCTCTGGCCAAATACTGTTTTCAGTTCTTCAGTCATACTCTCAAGAGTGTAATGCCCCGGAGGAAAAGGTCTTAACAGCTGTTGGTTTATCAGTTCTTTCTAATGTAATATTGCTGTTTTGTTTCAAATTATGCCACGAGTGATAAAGCATGTAAGAGATAAGCTTGACATACTTTGGCCTTTCAATTGGTTTATCAAAGTGAACGGTGTGTTCGCTCGAAGTGGTGTCAACGATAATCACAACCATTATTACGTAATGTATAGTTAATGCTTTAATTTATTTCAAGTTTTAAATGAAGAGATTGACCTTTGAAGTCAAAAAGGTTTCCGAATTCGTCTGTCACAGTCGCTGTCACGCTGCTCACGTATTGTAACGGCTTTGCTCGGAGAGTCTGACAAGGATTCTGTGATGATAAGTAACTTGTTCATAAGATTTGCCGTCGATAGAGATGGTTTCGAGTAGTTCGCTTGGTTTCCCATTATACAGATTGTTTTGTAGGTCAACCAGATCACAGTAATGAGTATTGTGTAATGTTGTGTCTGTTTTCCTCATTAATTCCCAAGATATTTGCCAGGTCTTTGTCGAAAGTAAAGATTCTGTAGAGTCTTCGATCAGTATTCCGTCTGAAGCCTCATGTGTTGTAAATTTCAAAGGTATCTCTTCCATCCTTTGGTTTAGCCCCGGGGGGGGGGGGGGGGGGTAGGTTTTTTTTGCCCTAAACAGGGTCAGGGTTTCAAACCCTCAGCGGCACCCCTATACCCAAAACATGGGTCAAGTACCCCCCCACCCCCCCCCCCCCCCCGGGGGTTTAGCTACTGATCTCGTCAAAATGTCTGCCAGAGTTTCAAAAGTTGTAGTTCCCCGGCTTAATTGTTCTACCACGAATCAAACCCTCTTTATTCTTCTTTTATAAGCGACCGATCCGTCTTGTGTCAAATTATACCATGAATTGTACAGTGTGCAAGAGATGAGATTCACAAAGCGGGGTTTCGGGATTGGGGAATCGAAATAAACAGTGTGTTCGCTTGAATGTGTGACAATTGAAAGCACAACCATTTTGTATTGAAGATAAGAGTAATATATAGCTATAAATTCAAACGTCTGCTTTTACTCCAGCGCAAATGGATGCTTTATTGAAATGGATGTCTTCGCCTGCAGCAGAGAAAGCTGCAGCCACAGCAAGAACTAAAGCGCAGGGAAAGTTTAAAAATTGTTACCCAAACGCAGACATGAGTAAGTTCAAACGGAAGTTGATTTTGATGCAAAAGCGCGACGCAACCGCAGAAGTATTTTTGCAAAGCCGGGCCAGGCTATTTGAAAAGCGTATTCGGCTCTGATAGCAAGTACTGTAGTGAAGAAATAAAAAAACGCACTTGGTTTGGGGGATTTTCCTTTCCAGTTATTGCCCAGGCAAGGAGGGGCTTTGTCGATTCCGCAGCAGGTCTCACAGACGCGGCGCCGAGTTTGAAGAAGCTTTTCAACAACAATTTTTCAATTTATGTTACACCGGATGAATATTTCACCACAAAATTCCGGGAAATCTTTCAAAAAAAACCAAGCTCGAGCACACCACAGGGACAGAGTCAACAAAATGGTTGGCTGGCCCTAACATGAGTTATTGGCAGCAGCAGCTGAATTTTGCAGTGTGGTGTGCTACGACAGACTGTGGTATTTTACGTGAAATATTCGACAAGGACAACACAAGTCTGTCGCTTCCTGTTCAGGTTAGAGCTTTTTACATCGTTCACGTTTATTTCACCGTAAGGCGAATATTGTACCAGCTGGGGTGGTATTCAGAGCATAAGCGCTATGCCTGGAGATCCGACCTTCAGCCAGACTAACAACCATTACGACGTGGCTTCATACAGTGTAGGCCCTATAAAAAACAGGAATGGCTTACCCGGGAAGCAACAAGTTCAGCGACGAGGGCGGCGCCGTAAACAAAGGAAACTTGATTTATTACATCGAGCCTGACGATATTGCTTATTCTCAGTATGATTGGTTCGCGCCAAACACAGCGCCAGGCTTGACACAGGTTGGAATGTCGCGCGTAAACCAATCAATCGAGGCGTTTGTTTACTTATCTTGGGAGCGCAGGTGAACGTGCGAAGCAAACATTCTGGGCAGAGGCGGCCGAGCGAAAGAGGCGCAGAGCGAGTTCCTTGTCTTGTTCGGAAGTTGCAATAAGGCAGCCGGGACCTGGTCAAGAGCGTGCAGCGGTGTCAAGCTGGCGGTTGATGAGGCGAAGGTGAGGCTCAATCTCGCGTGTACCCGGGAAGCTGGTTTATGCCGGCCAGAATGGTGATCATCACGGAAAGCACGGTTGGGTACAACAACAGGTTGAAGCATGCAAAGAAGAGAACGAAGCTGGGGATCAACGACCCTGTTAACACGAGCATAAACAAAGTGGGCGTTACCAACATGGCCGGAGGGCCTTCGAAAACAAACTACCCAAACAGCCACTCCTCGAATCCAATACACAAAGCAGCGGTTGCTGCGCAACAGAAAAGCACAGCGAAAAACAGGGCAACCGCACCCATACACCACAGTACAAAGGACCTGGAGGATGTAGCCGTTTCGAATTCGAAACATTCGACTGACGTTACGCGTGACAGTCACGAAAACAAACAAAATCTGGCTCATAGTTGGTTCTAGGTTTGGGTGCTTTTGCACTTAGTCGCGCTAGGTAACGCGCTCGATGAGAAACGCGGCAAGCGCGAGAATCAGCAGCCAAGCGTTTTTGCCGAGAAAGGAAATTGCCTCGCCTGCAGTTTTAAACAAAAAGTTTGGCGATAGCGCCAAGAGGGCCGGCAGACTGGAGGCAAATTGTTTCGCCAGCTCTTTCAACCCTTTTCCAACTCCATCGGCAACTGTCTTCAGACCATTTGAGAGAGAGCTAAGGATGGCGCCAATCGTGATGCCGACTGCAAGGAGAACAGCAGCGCGGTGAAGCCGTATTTTTGGAAAATCGCTTTCACCTTTTCTTTGAGTGACCAACCTTTCTCAAGGCGCGCTCTCTCCTTTTCAAGCGCAGCCAGCTGTTCTGTTTTTCATGAACTTTTTCACGAGCTTGCTCCCTGATAGTGGGTTCTTCATTCTCGTTAGTTGCGATTTGCTCATCTTCAAGTCTTTCTTGACGGAGTTCTTTGGCTTCTTGCTTATTTTGCTCTATCAATACCGTCCTCTCTGGTCCGATAGTTTCCAAGACTATTTTGACAACTTGGGTTTGATTGTTTGGTTATCTACTTTGAAAAGCGGGGTTTCACCCCCTCTTGGACCTTCAACCACAACTTTCCCAGGATATCTATCTTTTGAAATTTTGAGAATAATAAATTTTCCATCTTTACCATATTTTGGGAAACGGTCTTTCAGTCTCGAATATGCAATCTTGATTTCGTCTCGTCTTCGGTTAGAACTTGTTCTTGAGAGGATTCCCCCTCGATGAAAGAGGTTTCTGTCACCTTGTGTGAGCCGCGCTCAGGAGGCCTGTTCATTGTGGTCATCTCCATTTGTTGGCCTGAAGGTTGGGGCGTTGATGCGCCCCAGGCTCAAATCGCCCTGTTATATCAGCAGCTTCGCTATCATCATCATTGCCATCATCGGTGTTTGGAATTAGAGGATCTCTATCGTCAAAGATTCCTTCCGCCATTTTTTGCTTTGCAAATCGTTGCTACGCAACAAATACGTATTACGTAAATATATATTAAACATTTTTTCATATCTTAAATACAACCATTACAATGGCCGCTGTGAGTGTAAGATTCAGACCGACCTTCGAAGAGAAAACGTCGAACGCCCTCAAGGCTGACAGGGTCCGGCACCGGGCCATCTTCAATCCGAACAAAGCTTCATCGGGCGAAACCTTGTATGTAGCTGTCCCCAAGCTTGAAGAGGGGGTGTGCTCGTCCACGGCTCGTCGCCCTTGTATTTGATTTGGTCGTAAGAGGACACGCCGACAACTTCCTCGTGAATAATGTCGCGCGGGCGCTTGTCTCAAGGCAGGTGGTCAAGTTTGCTGGAGAGATACTGCAAGACACCAACGCATTCGACATCTACAAGCTCTATGAGGATCTTTTCCTGCCCAAGGCCCAACGGGAAAACATGTTCCTCGAAGGAATACAGAGCGAGGATTTATGCAAAATACGTTCAAACGCGGCGGACAAGAATACCTCAGGCGTTGTCAAGGAAAAAAAGCTGAATAGCATTTATGGTAAAAAAATACCGAATCACGAGATCTTAAAAAAACATGGCATTTTCTACCCGCGTGTTCTGGCCGACGAGCTTGTCTTCGAGCTCACGCTCAGCCCTGCAAATGTTGTGGTGAAGGGTTCAGACGCAAACGATCTAGCTTATGAGCTGACGAACATACAGCTCGAGTACAAGGCTCTCCATGTACATATCTCAACGGCAAAGCGTTTATGTACGACCACGTCACCCACCACAAATTGATCACGATAAATCATGGCTCAGACTCTGTCATCAACGAGAGCATCAACATTCCTCGCCGCTCCATGAAAGGTATCCTCCTTCACTTCTACGAGCCTCACGCCGGCGGCGCAAGAGACTCGGAAAAATTTATGAGCCCCGACATCACCAGTGTGAAGGTGACCGTGAACGGCATGCCAAACAAAGTGTACAGCCAAGGGATTGAAAGGCGCGACCTGTGGGATGAGGTTTTACCGGCATTTCGGTGATGTAGCGCTTGGCGCAACCAGCAACATGAACGCCACAGACTTCTACACAGGTGACAAGTTCGGGCTGTTCATCGATCTCCGCTCCATGGAAGACACCCAACTGCATGGGAGTGGTCTCCTACTGGTGAACACCAAGGATGGTGTGCAGCTCGAAATTGAGAGAACCACGTCGGGCTCCGGCGTTATGAAATGTCACATCTTCATCATTTCAGACGCGCAGTTCAGCATTATAAATAATGAACTTGAATCCATACAATATTAATGTACATAGTACATGTGGACCCAAGCAAGCTCCGTTCAGCACTCTTATTGTGGGGCCGACGAATTCAGGAAAGACGCAGTTCCTTGTAAACCAGCTCCAAGGCCCTTTCCCTGGCATGTTCGACTACATTGTGCTTTTATGCCCGACTTTCGAGTATAACAAGACCCTGTATCACTTTGCTGAGAGAGACCCACGATTGTTTGTTATCATCTGCGAGCAGCACATGGTGGAAGCTTGGTTGAAAGTTGCGACCCTGCTTTTTAAAGGCACCAACACGCTCATAATCCTCGATGGACTGTGCAGCCTCAAAATAGGCGAAAAAGTGCACGGGCCCGCAGGTTGAACTCGCCTTCGGCGGACGACACGTGGGCATCAGCCAGCAGATGACCAGCATCACGCCTAAATTCTGCGAGAATGTGGTAGCGGTCGTTCTTTTCTACACCCCGTCGGCTATAACCACGAAAGCAATCTTCATGGATTACGCCGGCGACTTGACCCAAGTCGAGTACAAAGAGCTGATTTCAAAGCTGAAAGAGCGCAAGTTCTCCCACCTTGTGTTCTCCCTTCATTACCCTTTCGGGTTAGAATTGATTCTTAATTAAATGATTATAGCAATGCAATATATACATTGTATAACAGTGGCTGAAGTAGATGATGCAGTTGCTGCGCAACAAATGGCAGAACTCGTGAACCTGCTTGAAGTCGAGCCGTCGAGCGCACCAGACACTATTATTTCAGCGAACTTCGTTGTGGAACCTGACATTCCAGCTCTTCGTGAGCAGCTGGCAATACTTGTTTCCACAGGCAAAGCCAAGGAGGCTATCGGCGTGCAGCTGACACACGAACAGGTGAAGCGCCTGAGCGATGAAGATGTTGAGAAGTATTGCAAAAGATATACATCATATGTGGGCGGTAAGACAACTGAAAACCTAATTGAAAGCTTTCTCATGGTTGCCACCAAAGCGGTTAGTATGGCGTTACCCATCAAAAACGTTGAGGCGCTGCAGAAAGAGCGAAGAGAAGACTACATCATCATCAATGAGCTCACCTCTTTGGCTGGTAACCTTGCTTTGAAATGTGGCCGGTTTCTTGCTCGGGCCAATGCTGCTCTGATCGGTCAAGCACATTAATTTTAGCGAAGCACGCGGTGCTCTGCAGGTTGCTTCGCAACCAGAAGAAGATCCTGAGCAATGCTCAACAAATGCTGCGTAATTGCTGAGTAATTGCTGAGTAATTGTTGAGTAATTGCTGAGTAATTGCCGAGTAATTGCTGAGTAATTGCTGAAGCCAAATTAAAAAAATACGGATTATTATCATTACTAATAATGGCGGCCGAACAAGTGACTTCAGAAACTCCAACCACAAAACCTGCGAAAAACCCAAAGCGAGTTGCTGCCGGCAAACTCGTCGCTGAGAAAACACGACAGAGTCGTGAAGCCCAGAAAAAAGCTGCTGCAGAGGCAGCTGGCATAATAGAGCGATTTTCAATTGGGTATCGAAAGTAATCCGAAATTGGTTTTGCTTTACTACGTTCTGTGATTGGTTTAAAAAACTCGCGCCACCTACTCAACCAATCACATACTAAACCAAAACCAATCATGGTTTTTGTTTTGGTTTTACGACACTCAAATGAAAACAGCTCTATCTGCTAAAGCCAAGAAAGCGAGCGCAAGCGCTGACACTCCCCCTGCTGCGCAACAAACCGACCAAAGCTGACACTCCCCCTGCCTGCGCAACAACCGACCGAAGCTGACACTCCCCCTGCTGCGCAACAACCGACCAAAGCTGACACTCCCCCTGCTGCGCAACAACCGACCAAAGCTGACACTCCCCCTGCTGCGCAACAACCGACCAAAGCTGACACTCCCCCTGCTGCGCAACAACCGACCAAAGCTGACACTCCCCCTGCTGCGCAAACAACCGACCAAAGCTAACACTCCCCCTGCTGCGCAACAACCGACCAAAGCTGACACTCCCCCTGCTGCGCAACAACCGACCAAAGCTGACACTCCCCCTGCTGCGCAACAACCGACCAAAGCTGACACTCCCCCTGCTGCGCAACTACCGACCAAAGCTAACACTCCCCTGCTGCGCAACAACCGACCAAGCTGACACTCCCCCTGCTGCGCAACAACCGACCAAGCTGACACTCCCCCTGCTGCGCAACAACCGACCGAAGCTGACACTCCCCCTGCTGCGCAACAACCGACCAAAGCTGACACTCCCCTGCTGCGCAACAACCGACCAAAGCTGACACTCCCCCTGCTGCGCAACAACCGACCAAAGCTGACACTCCCCCTGCTGCGCAACAACCGACCAAAGCTGACACTCCCCCTGCTGCGCAACAACCGACCAAAGCTGACACTCCCCCTGCTGCCGCAACAACCGACCAAAGCTGAACACTCCCCCTGCTGCGCAAACAACCGACCAAAGCTGACACTCCCCCTGCTGCGCAACAACCGATCGAAGGTGACACTCCCCCTGCTGCGCAACAACCGACCAAAGCTGACACTCCCCCTGCTGCGCAACAACCGACCAAAGCTGACACTCCCCCTGCTGCGCAACAACCGACCAAAGCTGACACTCCCCCTGCTGCGCAACAACCGACCAAAGCTGACACTCCCCCTGCTGCGCAACAACCGACCAAAGCTGACACTCCCCCTGCTGCGCAACAACCGACACAAAGCTGACACTCCCCCTGCTGCGCAACAACCGACCAAAGCTGACACTCCCCCTGCTGCGCAACAAACCGACCGAAGCTGACACTCCCCCTGCTGCGCAACAACCGACCGAAGTTGCAAGCGGTCTAAGCAGCACTCAATGGCTCGTTATAGGCGCGCGCGGCTTTGTAATTTCACTGATTGGTCTTATTATAAGCATGAAGAAGTCAAGGCTGCTTTTGTTTCGCGTCCGCACGCAGTCACGCCAGAAAGCGCGGAACCTTCAAAGAATAATAAAAAAGGCAACCGTTCTATGGATTAAACATAAATATACGAAGCAAAATAATTATGGCAAAAGTTGACATTCATCAGCCCCGGTGCTATTTTTCGAAATTGGGTTGATTTGGTTCAACTTCAACCAAAAGGTTTTCACAACGATCCGCTATCTTCTTGCTGCACCTTTCACGGATGAGGAGTGTGAGCCAGCTGAGTTAAATACATAATTTGTATGTAAGATTATAATAACGCAATGTCTGAAAAACCTGACAACAAACTCGTTAAGTCGATAACCGACAACCGCCGCCACACTCACTTCCCTCGTCGCCAGCATAGTCTGGGTGGGAAAGAAAGTGGTGAAAGAGAATTTCACCATGGGTCCCCAGCACCAGCATGATGAACTATGTGAAGTTCACCGCGGCCTTGGCGGGTGGCTCGCGCTCAAACAGTATCTCGAAGACCAAAAGATTCTCCCGACAGCGTTTAAGTTCTGCTTTAAAAAAAAAAAACACGTATAGCAAAACCAAGCAATAAATCATGGCAAGTATTGCGATCATAGTTGGGGGTGCTTTCCTGAGTGCTGCGGCTTTCATTGGCGGCAATTATCTTGCAAAGGCTTTGGACGGTGCTGACCCTAAAGCCGCTCAGGAGGAGAAAGTGAGGCACGATAAGGCCCTTGAGGCTTACAATGCCGCCTACGCCCGCTATCAGATAGCCTGATGCTCAGACGGTCCAACTCGGTCCCCCACTCCTTCTCTCCCGTCTGATATACCTTGTACGAGATCGTGTATTTGACATCATCATACTCATTGTATACGAGGAGCCAATAATAAACGCTCGTAAGAAATGGACCGTGGAAAGGTAAACACGCGAGTTTTCCATTACATAAAGAACTTTCTTCGTCGATCTATAAACTTCTACGCTGAAGAAAGCTGAATTGTACTCCCGGAATTGTCTCAATCTAATTCCATTCAATATTTGATCTGTGCAACATTACTCGAAACCACCGATAGAATAGCAGATTTTGGACGTTCGCAATGGGATTTGCGAGGAACCATTTGCAAGATTTCGTGGGGAGATTTGCAGACGACGAACAAGCTCAGGACTCACAGTAAGCTTACAGTAAGCTTATATATGCAAAAATAAATGTTTCCCGAAGTTGAGGAAGGTCGAGAAAATGTCGTAAAATGTTAAAACTCTCGAACGGGAGTTAATAGCCGAAATTTCCAGAAATGCTGTCGTTCGAAGAAGTCTTCGAATGAAGCGCGGGTTTTGAGTCAACCCGCGATCAAGCACACCTTGGCGTATTAAAACTTCTCAAGTTAATTCAAAGCCCACAAAGAAAACTCTATTTCCATTATCAGCCTCGGCACTAAAATGTGACAAGCCTCCCTCCTTATGTTGGATCAAGTGACAAGACCTTCTCTAGTCTGGTGCGCGCTTTTCCGAACCAGCAATCGCCGGAACAACAAATGGACATATTAATTATCAAGTTTATATCTTACTTTAATTTATTCCGTAGTTCATTTAATTAATTGTAATTAGTGCAGACTTAAGGCCCGAGCAAACGGTCGCAACATTTGTCACAACATTCTCCTGAGAACATTCTCACAACATTTGTTGTGAGCTGATGTTGAGGACCGTTTGACCACCCCTCTCAACAATGTTATGACAACATTTCTTTTGTACTTGAAATGTTGAAAGGTTGTTGTGGCCGTTTGATCGGGCATGGTCACAACATGTCACAATAGATGTTGCGAGAATGTTGTGACCGTTTTATCGGGCCTTATGTCTTGCCAATTGTATTTTCTAAACCTGCTTTATTCAAATAAACTATGTATATATGCCCTTGTGTCAGTTGTGTACAGGTTTGTTGACAAGTTTCTAACGAAAATGTTCTTTTAAAATTCGATACAGTAACTTTTGACCTTTTTATAGAGGAAATAAAATAGAAAATAAGAATTATACCTCTAATGGATATCAGTTTTAGTTTCGATTTTTTTTAATAAACAGTGTCCCTAAATTTACTGTTAAGTGTTTACAGTTGGAGTACACCACATAGTAAAAGATTATCTTTTTGTTAAAAAAAGGTAACCCTGAATATCCGTTCGATTGAGTCGATATTCCAATTTCGGAATACACGGAATGTATTCCAAGTATTCTGCTGAACACTCGGATAATCCAGAACAATGACGTTATTTTTTCACTGGAAACAACGATGGTGTCAAGTTGGACTAATATGTTGAGAGAATGAAAGGCTTATTCACTTATGCCAACTCTCCCGGATACGGAACGAATCTCCCGGTCTCGCGTACGGGGACACCAAACCTCCTGGATAAAAGCGACTTTGTATCTTTTCTCTACGGTAGGATAAGATTCTAACCCCAAATTTTCCCAAAATCCAAAAATGTTCGGTCTTTCAAATTCCTGTTATGGTTCCCGGCTACATTTTCATGCATCTTTCACAGACACTAAAAGGAAATGAAACGTTTTCCAAAAACACGTGTGCCGATGTCATGAGTAATTGAATAAATAACTTTTTTTTTTGCACTTTGGACCTCACATTTCTTGCTCCAATAAGGGCAAGGGAGGGGTCTAAAAAGTTTTGGTCCGTGAGGCGTTTCAGTTTTCAACAAAAAAGGGGGCAGATCCGCATCTCATAACAATAATCTAGAATATAGAAAAGTACAAGTATACAACCTAAACTACAACATATGCATACATGTACTATGTAGTGATGAGCAGCTTGCCCATTCACTTTTTCTCACTCCAGATCAGATGACCTCAGACCATGTGAGGATCAGGCAAATAAGAAGTAAAAAATATGCAAATAATGTTTATACTGGCATTATTTTTTCAGCCTATATATTTCTTTCTCTTTTTGTGTATAAATAAGTAAGCCTATATGTTTACACAGGTTTACAGATATTACATAAACAATAAGGAAATAAAAATAAACACTCACCAATGGCTTATACAGTGCGCTTTATCCACAACGACTACTATAAGCTTAAATTATGTTTGTAAATGTCCGAAGACAACATATAATTTTCTCCACCGAAAAAAAAAAACAACGCTGCACTCTCCGTTCTCGATCTTGTATTTACGGCCTTTTCATCCCCTGTTAATCCAGTTGTGATTCCCAGAGTCTGTTAGGAATTGGTTTGATCTGCCAAAAGGCTAACCAACGGCGAAATGACTATAAGCTTAATTATTGCATTGGCTTCGCGGTATAGTATTAAAAGTCGAATGTTTTGCGTGAACGAACGGAGCCATCTGGTACACAAAATACTTTCCAAATCCCGTTGGCAAGTTCAACAGCTCGTAATTTTAGCCTTTTCCTGATCAGAAAATAGTTTAGCAACATCAAAAAGGGGCAAGCTTTCTTTAAAACTTCGTCCACATCGTCCGCCATCTTGGATTTGTCTCAGCTCGCCTAGTCACATTCCTTAAATTTCTGACTTCTGAGAAAGTGTAACATTCGCTCTGATTGGTGAAAATTCACAATGGACGATGACGTCAAATACACGATCTCGTACAAGGTATATCAAGGTATATCAGAGGGAGTGGGGGACCGATCGCGAGTCGGACCGTCTGAGAATCAGGCTAGCTATCAGAAAGACCGCACAAAACTCCTCGACTGGATTGCCACCAACTACCGGATTAAAGATCAGGCAAAGCAAGACTTCACAAATACTGACTATACATTCAAGCTCTACAACCAGACACACCCTGACGAACAGATTACAAGCCCCCAAGAACCCGAGTTCTCCGACTTGTACCAGCCCAGCGAGCCGCAGAAACAAGGCGCTCTTGTTTGTTGGGGTTGGTGCGCTCGCTCTCGGTTATGCAGCCTTTCGTTTTCTTTGAACTTTTTCCGTGGGCCAAGAATCCGAAAGGACTGAGTTGGACTCTTGAGGAGCTCCTGGCTGCAGTGTAGCTGCGATGGCACGCTCGATCCTAGTAGTGAGGCCCAATTTTTTTGTCGCGTGTCCGCAATTGTTTGAAGACTTATGGATCTGCTTGAATACGATGGCGAGTACCAAGCTATCAAATGTATACTATAGCCCGCAGGGGTACTGGAAAGGAATTGCTGCTATTAAAAAGCTCGCCGCTGCGGCTTCGACCTCTGAAGATGCTGAATAAAAAGGCTGGTCAAGCTAGCTCTTTGGCAGGTGTATTTACCTACATTCCTCGTCCAAAATTTGATACCTCCTCGCCCAACGCGGTGCATCAAGCTTACCTTCTTTTTCTGCCGCACGATAAAACTGCCCCGCGGGCGTAAAGTTTTCAAATATTCGCTGACTGTTGTCGACGTGGCCAGCTGCTACAAGCAGA
>MU827910.1:0-31924 GCA_029204205.1 Desmophyllum pertusum
TTGAACCACCTGAGAAAACAATCAAACAAAATAGCCAATCAGCTTTAATCAAGATAACTAAAATATAAGATAGGTAAAAATTGATTAATGTTCCATGGAAGTTCCGTGCAAAATTTCATGTCAAAGTTCCAAGGAACATTTGCAATCCATCTTTCTTTTCGTTTTATTATTACGTTTTTGGTGTTTTTCTACGTTAGTTAACTGTTACTTTAAGAGGCAGTCCCGCTAAGAGCGGTCCGGTCAACTTCGGGTCGGAAAAAAGTTAGCCTTTATATTTTGTGGACGAAAAGGACTTGGTAGGTAAATGTTAAAACCGGGGTATTTTGTTAAATTTCTTGCTTTTATTTTTCGCTACACGCCGAAATGTCTTCGGCCGTCCGAGGTGGGATTTTAGGCCGATCCAGAAGTCGAAATTTGCGTTTTTTCTGAGCCGCGCCGCTTCAACACAGGTAAGTATAGTTAAATATCAACCATACCACAGTATTTAGGTACATTTGACGTGCTTTGCAACAAAATTTCGTAACGATTGGATAAAAACTATATAAACCAGGCAAAATCAAAGACAACCTACCGCGTCGCTGGTCAAAAGGAACCGAAATTTAACTAAAAGCAAGAATCGAAATCTCAAAAGTGGCACCTAAACTAGGGCTAAAATGCCCTTTAAAGCAAAGATGTAACCTTATTCTCACAGATTCTGAAGTTAAACCTGCGGGTATCGTCCTGTGTTGGACGCCAGCGAACGTTTTTTAGAGCTTATGTACAACAATGTTTACAACAAAAGTACAAAGGTCACGGCTAGGATGGATGGTGCCCAAACGCAAATAATCGAATAAGAATGGTATTTTAGCAGTCCATAAGTACCTTAAATATTCCGAATACCTTATGTATTTATCCTAAGTGCCCTTTACCTTGGATGTTTATCAATCTAACGGTTGACAGTGCTAAATATATGCCTGATTCTCTTCTTTGTCGATTACCAGTTCAAATTAAATTTCGCACGCAACTACATGTAATCGATTTCAGCCGACAAACTTCACAGTAAATACATTATTCTGAGTATAAAGAAAGAAGTATATAAGCACTTATTAAAAGTCACTGGTAGAATATCCTGCTCGCTTTGCAACGGACTTTTTGGTCCAGTATGACAAGTAGCTTCAAGTTAATTTAGCAGGTGCTTGAAATGTTAAAATTCCAACGTCAAACTAGCTGGTACTTACCATCTAACCGGATTGCTATGATGATCTTCCACTATAGTTTGCAGATCGGGGTCTTTTACGTATTTAAACAAGTTGCCATTTTAAAAATCAAATTGGCTTCTCTGCCTCTCAGTTCGCCAAGAACGGTGTAGCGAAATAATATGCTAATTAGCAACTTCTTATGAGAGATCATATTACAGATGTCACGCAAAGTGGATGGGAACTGCCGACTTTGGTGGCGCGCGATGGTAAAATATACGAGTGGCAAAGCCACGAAAAATCGTAGTTAATATAAATGCAAACTGTTTCCTTTCTTATAGAGATTTTAAAGGGAACTAGTACCTCTTTCTGAGTGTAACACTGATATTCATGTATCGACCTTCGGGGGATGGGGGTGGGGGGGGGGGGGGGGGGAGGGTACTCAACAAAGTTTTATACGGGGAGGCTTAGCCCCGAGGTCCAAACCATAATCTTTTATATACCATTTTTGACAGAAAAGGTAACCCTTTCATATACCTTCCATAGAAAATGGTACCCCTTTCACATACCTACAGTTGAAACACTGCATCCTTTTTACGACTTTTACTAAACTTTTCGCTTGAGTAGCCCCTTAAAACATTGGATGAATCAGCCATTAGGTGCGTCTGTTCGAGATATTTTGAAAGATCCTTTTAAACACCTAAATGACAGTTTTCCCTACCCTTTTCTATACTTTTCTATCTCGTGAAATCCTTACCCTTTTATATTCCTCCAGCCTGAAAAAGCGACCCCTTTCGGGCGGAGCCTCCCCGTAGAGTCCATTATAGAGAATACCCCCCCCCCCCCCCCCACCCGGGATATCGGCTCATCTTCTGAAGAACGTATCAAGGAAAAAAGGGTTATTTTAGCGTAACTGAACAACAAATTATAGATAAGATGGTTTGCCCGAGGCATCGTTCTAATCTTCGGCAGTACTTGGAAATCAAACCCGAAGAACACCGTGACAGTATCTAGAGGAGTAGAGCACAAAGGAAAGGTAAAAGGGATGAAAAGTGACTGTGCATTTCGTTACCGTGAAAATTACAAGGGAAGTGAATTACGACCTGTTTGGTATTAGTCGCGTGAGTATTTAGCGATTTGCAGCGCCAAAAAAGTTGAATACGAATGAAGGTTAATATATATGTGGCCTTTAGTAGTATTGCAGGGTAATACACCTGCTTTGTTTCCCAGCTGCACAAGCGCTACATCGACGACGTAGTCGGAGCTGCGCAGTGCACTCGCCTTGATATCGAGGGGTTCATCAATTACGTCTCCAACTTCCAACCGTTTCCGTTTCTCGATATCAAGCTGGGGAAAACAACAACAGGTTACAGATGGGGACTGACACGCGTAACTATTTCCACCACACGTCACTCCATAGATCACTGTAAACTGGCAATTCCCTACAGCCAGTTCCAGCCGAATCTGTTCCGACGACGACGATTTCACGGCCAGAGCCTATCGTGGGACCCCACCTCAACCGTTCCACGCGACGAGGCACTAACACTACCACCACGTCTGAGCAGTGCCACAGATAATAGAGTGCCGCTAGTACTGACGTACCATCCCTTCAACAATGGCACAAGGCGTATCATGCTCGACAACTTTAACTTCTTGTCCTCCGAAGCCGTGACACACAGGATTTTCCCTCAGTTCTCTCTTGTGTCATATCGTCGAGACAGAAACCTCAGGGATGTTCTCTTGCACTATGCAGACATCGCACACACTGATGCCGGATCGTTTACCTGCTGTCATCCTCGCTGCCTCCGTGCAAGAACATCACATCTACAAGGCCCAAGAACGCATATACTATCCGTGACCGCTTTACCAGTCGGTCTGTAAATGTGGTGTACTGCATCACGTGCCACTGCTGTACCTGTTCCTACATCGTTAAGACTGGGAGGCGGCTACGGGAACGCTTCAGTGAGCACCTGCGTAGTATTCGCAACCAGTCTCCTGGCTTTCCCGTAGCTGAGCATTTCAACTCAGCTTCACACTCACTGGATGACATCATGATCTGAGGCCTCAAACAGTGCACCGGCAGTAACATCCGCCGCAAGCAGCAGGAAATGACGCTGATATTTGAGCTTGGTACCCTCAGGCCTGAACATTAGTTTCAGTTTTCGTCGACTCACTGTGTTTCACATGCATGCGCTTACATGGGAGTTTTTTTTTACTCTGTTTCTTGCGCGCGCATTCTACGTGTGCGCGCTTACAGTACATTGTATTTCATCATCACACTAAAGAAGGGCTAAGCCCGAAACGTTTGTGCTTTAAAAGTTGTTTTGACACTTCTAAGAGTTTTTTCCTTTTTTTCGTTGGACACCCCATTCCCTCACGAAAAGGGGGTAAAACGAACGTACACTAATGCTTATCCAAACGAGTAGGAATTTTGCGCGTAATTTATAGCGCGCGCACATTAAAAACATGGCGGCTTTTTCTTTGTGGCTATGCTCGCCAGGAAGGTAAATAATCGTTTTCTCTTAAACCAGCACGGTGACCAATATTTTTTATTGCATAATTTTGATGTTAAAATTATCCTCTTTAAGTGAAAAAATAAAATAATAAATAAACATTTTCGTGTACAAAACCGTTACTGACGTGGGTGCAAGTTATGACCTTGCGTTATATCTGTAATATGATCTCTCATAAGAAAGTTGCTAATTAGCATATTATTTACTATTTCTCTGTTCTCTTGGCGATCCTTGGGAGGGTTGTCCAATACACACCAACTGAGTCGGGTCGTCTTTTCTACAAGTCGACCCGTCTAGCGGAAGTCAGATGGTGAGAGACTTAGAAAAAAAACACGACATGAGGGTCGAAGAGGGGGTGAAATATGTCGACGGATCGTGACGATCCGACTAGTTCGTGACGATCCGTCATAAGCATAGTCGACCCGTCTCACAGAAAAGTCAGATGGTGAGAGACTTAGAAAAAAAACCACGACATGCGGGTCGAAGAGGGGGTGAAATATGTCGACGGATCGTGACGATCCGACTAGTTCGTGACGATCCGTCATAAGCATAGTCGACCCGTCTCACAGAAAAGTCAGATGGTGAGAGACTTAGAAAAAAACCACGACATGCGGGTCGAAGAGGGGGTGAAATATGTCGACGGATCGTGACGATCCGACTAGTTCGTGACGATCCGTCATAAGCATAGTCGACCCGTCTCACAGAAAAGTCAGATGGTGAGAGACTTAGAAAAAAACCACGACATGCGGGTCGAAGAGGGGGTGAAATATGTCGACGGATCGTGACGATCCGACTAGTTCGTGACGATCCGTCATGAACATAGTCGACCCGTCTCGCAGAAAAGTCAGATGGTGAGAGACTTAGAAAAAAACCACGACATGAGGGACGAGGAAGCGGTTGAAATATGTCGACGGATCGTGACGATCCGACTAGTTCGTGACGATCCGTCATAAGCATAGTCGACCCGTCTCACAGAAAAGTCAGATGGTGTGAGACTTAGAAAAAAACCACGACATGAGGATCGAAGAGGGGGTGAAATATGTCGACGGATCGTGACGATCCGACTAGTTCGTGACGATCCGTCATAAGCATAGTCGACCCGTCTCACAGAAAAGTCAGATGGTGTGAGACTTAGAAAAAAACCACGACATGAGGGTCGAAGAGGGGGTGAAATATGTCGACGGATCGTGACGATCCGACTAGTTCGTGACGATCCGTCATAAGCATAGTCGACCCGTCTCACAGAAAAGTCAGATGGTGAGAGACTTAGAAAAAAAACCACGACATGCGGGTCGAAGAGTGGGTGAAATATGTCGACGGATCGTGACGATCCGACTAGTTCGTGGCGATCCGTCATGAACATAGTCGACCCGTCTCACAGAAAAGTCAGATGGTGAGAGACTTAGAAAAAACCCACGACATGCGGGTCGAAGAGTGGGTGAAATATGTCGACGGATCGTGACGATCCGACTAGTTCGTGACGATCCGTCATGAACATAGTCGACCCGTCTCGCAGAAAAGTCAGATGGTGAGAGATTAGAAAAAAAACACGACATGCGGGTCGAAGAGTGGGTGAAATATGTCGACGGATCGTGACGATCCGACTAGGTCGTGACGATCCGTCATGAACATAGTCGACCCGTCTCGCAGAAAAGTCAGATGGTGAGAGACTGAGGGTTGAAATATATCGACGGAAACGCGACGATCCAAGTATAGCCTGAGTATCGGGCCTTATACTCAGGCTATAAATCCAAGTATAGCCTGAGATCAGGCTCCTGAATAAAATTTGCGAGCGAAGCGAGCCGAGTCGCTGCCTGGGGCGAGAACGAGAAGCTCGCTTCGCTAAATTTTCTTCAGGAGCCTGATCTCAGGCTAATCCAAGTAGGTCGTGATGATCCGTCATGGTCCGTCATTCATAGACTGAAAGCTGAGACCGTCGATCAGAGAGTGTCCGTTCAGAGAGCTTCGAATGTATTATTACACTCATTGTAATTTGTAAAATACACTTTGCTAGGGATCTGGTAGAATTTTCAAGATAGAATTAATTGGTCCTCATACTGGGTGCCCCAAGACAAGAATAACAGTACATATCACATTGATTTGCACTGACTGAGTTATTAAATTCAAATACCGGTACTAATGAAATAATTATGATACTATGAAACCTAACCCTTCATGTAGCTAAGAATAAAATAATGAATGTTATTTTATAAATATGAGTTATTATACAAGTCATAATAATTATCATCGTTGATAATAATGATGATCGTTTTTTTTTCCATTGCTTTTCAACAGGACGTAAGCACAGAAATTTGCCAACAACTCATTTCTTGGTTGTCAGGATTCCGGCATACATATACTGTAACAAAGCATATGAATTGGTAGACGTTCCTGTTTGTAATGTTTTGGAAAATCACAATAATGATGTTGAGAAACAATCAAAGTGGTAAAAAATTACAGTCAGAACAGTTAAAGTTTTTCACTAAAAAATGATTATTCCCTTTATTAATAAAAAATATTATTGAGAGCAGTTCTAATACAGTTGAACCTCAGTATTTCGAACTTGGCTATTTTGAACCCCCCACTACATGTACATGTATTTTGAAGTACATGTAAATGTATGTAATACCCATTTCCCTTGGATTTGTTCTTGCTTTTCACCCCAATTTAAGATACCTGTACATTCATTTTGAACGGCATATCCTAAAACCCGAAACAACGAAACAAAATCATGTGACCAGCTCTCTGCTGATTGTACGTAAATGTATTATTTCTAAAAAACCCACAATTACCCGAGCTTATCCCGGTTTCTGTAGCATGAAGCGACTATACATGTAGTCCATCGCATCGTACCCAGTTATACTCCTGGGTGGAGAGAGGCAATGTGAGCTTGTAAAGTATCTTGCCCAAGAATGCAACACAGTAACCGTAGGCCAGGGCTCTAACCCGGACTGCTCAGTCCAAAGTCCAGCTCGCTAATCATTAGGCCACCGCGTCTCCCTATTATTTCTTAATAATGATTTATTTTGAGTTGCAGTCTTGGCTTACATAAAAGTTAACATAACAGTTTACACTGATGAACCAGTGGCCCTCTGTCCTAGAAAGTTACAAAAATATTTACATGTAAATAAAAGTTTTGTTACTAATATAAAATCACTAAAAATATGTACAAGATCATCCAAAAAGTAAAATATTATTATATTACATTATTACATGTATATTACATGATTCGTTAAAAACATATCAGTCTGAAATAAATGGGTGGAAAGGACAGCTGCAAAGGGAGGCTGGAGGCCGCTACTATATCTGACATTTTGCATTTTATTTGGTCCAGGAAATTGTACTTTAATATCAGGGAAAAGTCAGGGAATTTTGAAAACTGTCTGTGGCAACCATGTTTGAGCTGTGTCCTCTGTTGGTATTATTGTAGCCTGAGTATCAGGCCTTCCTTAGGGGAGGGGGGAGAGGAGGAGAGGAAGGTTTTGTTTGAACCCCCACCCCACCCCTATGGAAATTCCAGTTTAGCTTCATACATTTGTTTAAAAATTATGGCTTTTGAGTCCCTCCTCTCCCTCTTAAAAGGCAATGACCTTTCTTGGGGTACATGTAGGTATATGGATATTTTCTGCAGGAACTACACAATAATACTCCCCTGGGCTAACCAGGTACAAGGTGATGGTCATTCACATTGCTATAGAAGAAACCATCCACCTTTAGTAAACCGTGCTCCAACCTGACTTGATACAAAAAAAATTTCAATTGCTAAAGTTGATATATAACTGCGAAGATCTCATTCTCTTTCGTTCTTTCCACTGCAGTTCACATATGAATTGTTTCATTATATTCCACAATTTTATAGCAGCTTTGTTCATGCATTTTGTTTTCATTTACAACTGTTTGACTTTGGATGTCTTCGGGTTAAGTCGACTCGTGAGCAGTCCATCTTCGGGGTTTTCAGTATTGCAAAATTCTGACCATCAGCTATATAATATCTTATTTATTTTTATTTGCTATCTTCATATTTTTAAAAATATATATATTTATTTTAATTGTGTTCCTGGTTTTACATGATCAGGTCCAATCTCGTTCCCAGAGTCCTCGTTACCCTTATTTCCCAACCGCTGGTCTAGGTTGACGCGGGCTCTGGGTACGAGATTGGATCAGGCCTGTATGGATCAACTGTACATGTACCATGACACATAAATAAAATAGTGATAAATAAATAAATATTGACAAATTACTGACTACAACAATATTGTTGTTATGTAAGCTTAACAAATGACAAATACCATGATGGATACATCAAAGTAACAATAATTATTGTAAAACATTTTACACCTTTTATAAATCCATAAATTCTTATTTAATATTAGCAAGCTATATGTTAATTTATGACCATGTATATATCATTTCACCATGCATGGACATCATTATTAATTTGTATTTCTAATTTACTGAAGTGTATCTTGTAAAGGAGGGTTTCCTGTTTTCCCTGAAATATGATATAAAATCTTATTGGTGATAGTTTGTGGATATAAAAAAGTATTCAGTAAAAAAGGTCAAATCTGTGTTGTGGCTTTTTGAAAGTGATGGTATTTCTGCTACAATTTTTAGTGCCTTTTAAAAGTTTCCATTTTACTATAAATATGTTATTATATTTTCTGTAAGTTAATTTCAATATATAACTTTTTGTTATACATTAAAAGCAACTTCAACAAAACCTGCCTTATTGATCCACTTGAATTCCAATATGGTATAGAGCAAATAATGGAAGAATGACATCAAGTTGAAAATGAACCAAGTGTTTCATGGTCACTTGCCCGTATAAGCGTGTCTGTGGCCTGTGTACCTCGCTCGTTTAATTGTGCCCTCATACTTTTATAACGAGGTATGCATGCAGATTTCGTTTGTTTGTGGCCTTGCAATATGTACAATGCAGGTCATGTATAGCGTGTTTGCGACCTCGCGCTTTTAATAGCGTGTTTGTGGCCTCACGCTTTTAGAACGAAGAATATACATTGTGTTTGTGTGGCCTCATACTTTTAGAACGAGGTATACACATATATATGTCGCGTGCAGGCATATTATATGTGGCGTCGCGTGTTTGTTTTGATCTGCAAGCGCCTGTGCTAGCGCCTGATACTACATGGAAGCGTGTAATAGTGGCCTCGTACTTTTAGAACGAGGTATACACATATATATATGTCGCGTGCAGGCATATTATATGTCGCATCGCGTGTTTATTTTGATCTGCTAGCGCCTGGTACTACATGGAAGCGTGTTATAGTGGCCTCGTACTTTTAGAACGAGGTATACACATATATATGTCGCGTGCAGACATATATATATCGCGCGCCCCTGTCTCTCACGACCTGACTACGAAAAAGTCGGATCGACTTTAGCTGTGTCGGGTCGTCACGAACCGTACGGATCGTCACGATCTGTCAAAATATTCATGCACACATCTCTCGGATCACGACCTGACTACGAAAAAGTCGGATCGACTTTAACTGTGTCGGGTCGTCACGAACCGTACGGATCGTCACGATCTGTCAAAATATTCATGAACACATCTCTCGGATTTGGCGGGCCGACTTCCGGTAAGTCGAGTTCACTTCCGTTTCGAACATCACGACCTGACTTCCGCTAGACGGGTCGTCTCCGAGAAAAGACGACCCGACTCAGTTGGTGTGTATTGGACATGTATGATCCTTGGCGGATGGGTTTGTCTATAAGAAAGGAAACAGTTTGGATTTATATTAACTGCAAGGCCACAGACACGCTTATACGGGCAAGTGACCATGAAACACTTGGTTCATTTTCAACTTGATGTCATTCTTCCATTATTTGCTCTATACCATATTGGAATTCAAGTGGATCAATAAGGCAGGTTTTGTTGAAGTTGCTTTTAATGTATAACAAAAAGTTATATATTGAAATTAACTTACAGAAAATATAATAACATATTTATAGTAAAATGGAAACTTTTAAAAGGCACTAAAAATTGTAGCAGAAATACCATCACTTTCAAAAAGCCACAACACAGATTTGACCTTTTTTACTGAATACTTTTTTATATCTACAAACTATCACCAATAAGATTTTATATCATATTTCAGGGAAAACAGGAAACCCTCCTTTACAAGATACACTTCAGTAAATTAGAAATACAAATTAATAATGATGTCCATGCATGGTGAAATGATATATACATGGTCATAAATTAACATCTACTAGCTTGCTAATATTAAATAAGAATTTATGGATTTATAAAAGGTGTAAAATGTTTTACAATAATTATTGTTACTTTGATGTATCCATCATGGTATTTGTCATTTGTTAAGCTTACATAACAACAATATTGTTGTAGTCAGTAATTTGTCAATATTTATTTATTTATCACTATTTTATTTATGTGTCATGGTACATGTACAGTTGATCCATACAGGCCTGATCCAATCTCGTACCCAGAGCCCGCGTCAACCTAGACCAGCGGTTGGGAAATAAGGGTAACGAGGACTCTGGGAACGAGATTGGACCTGATCATGTAAAACCAGGAACACACAATTAAAATAAATATATATATTTTTAAAAATATGAAGATAGCAAATAAAAATAAATAAGATATTATATAGCTGATGGTCAGAATTTTGCAATACTGAAAACCCCGAAGATGGACTGCTCACGAGTCGACTTAACCCGAAGACATCCAAAGTCAAACAGTTGTAAATGAAAGCAAAATGCATGAACAAAGCTGCTATAAAATTGTGGAATATAATGAAACAATTCATATGTGAACTGCAGTGGAAAGAACGAAAGAGAATGAGATCTTCGCAGTTATATATCAACTTTAGCAATTGAAATTTTTTTTGTATCAAGTCAGGTTGGAGCACGGTTTACTAAAGGTGGATGGTTTCTTCTATAGCAATGTGAATGACCATCACCTTGTACCTGGTTAGCCCAGGGGAGTATTATTGTGTAGTTCCTGCAGAAAATATCCATATACCTACATGTACCCCAAGAAAGGTCATTGCCTTTTAAGAGGGAGAGGAGAGACTCAAAAGCCATAATTTTTAAACAAATGTATGAAGCTAAACTGGAATTTCCATAGGGGTGGGGTGGGGGTTCAAACAAAACCTTCCTCTCCTCCTCTCCCCCCTCCCCTAAGGAAGGCCTGATACTCAGGCTACAATAATACCAACAGAGGACACAGCTCAAACATGGTTGCCACAGACAGTTTTCAAAATTCCCTGACTTTTCCCTGATATTAAAGTACAATTTCCTGGACCAAATAAATGCAAAATGTCAGATATAGTAGCGGCCTCCAGCCTCCCTTTGCAGCTGTCCTTTCCACCCATTTATTTCAGACTGATATGTTTTTAACGAATCATGTAATATACATGTAATAATGTAATATAATAATATTTTACTTTTGGATGATCTTGTACATATTTTTAGTGATTTTATATTAGTAACAAAACTTTTTATTTACATGTAAATATTTTTGTAACTTTCTAGGACAGAGGGCCACTGGTTCATCAGTGTAAACTGTTATGTTAACTTTTATGTAAGCCAAGACTGCAACTCAAAATAAATCATTATTAAGAAATAATAGGGAGACGCGGTGGCCTAATGATTAGCGAGCTGGACTTTGGACTGAGCAGTCCGGGTTAGAGCCCTGGCCTACGGTTACTGTGTTGCATTCTTGGGCAAGATACTTTACAAGCTCACATTGCCTCTCTCCACCCAGGAGTATAACTGGGTACGATGCGATGGACTACATGTATAGTCGCTTCATGCTACAGAAACCGGGATAAGCTCGGGTAATTGTGGGTTTTTAAGAAATAATACATTTACGTACAATCAGCAGAGAGCTGGTCACATGATTTTGTTTCGTTGTTTCGGGTTTTAGGATATGCCGTTCAAAATGAATGTACAGGTATCTTAAATTGGGGTGAAAAGCAAGAACAAATCCAAGGGAAATGGGTATTACATACATTTACATGTACTTCAAAATACATGTACATGTAGTGGGGGGTTCAAAATAGCCAAGTTCGAAATACTGAGGTTCAACTGTATTAGAACTGCTCTCAATAATATTTTTTATTAATAAAGGGAATAATCATTTTTTAGTGAAAAACTTTAACTGTTCTGACTGTAATTTTTTACCACTTTGATTGTTTCTCAACATCATTATTGTGATTTTCCAAAACATTACAAACAGGAACGTCTACCAATTCATATGCTTTGTTACAGTATATGTATGCCGGAATCCTGACAACCAAGAAATGAGTTGTTGGCAAATTTCTGTGCTTACGTCCTGTTGAAAAGCAATGGAAAAAAAAACGATCATCATTATTATCAACGATGATAATTATTATGACTTGTATAATAACTCATATTTATAAAATAACATTCATTATTTTATTCTTAGCTACATGAAGGGTTAGGTTTCATAGTATCATAATTATTTCATTAGTACCGGTATTTGAATTTAATAACTCAGTCAGTGCAAATCAATGTGATATGTACTGTTATTCTTGTCTTGGGGCACCCAGTATGAGGACCAATTAATTCTATCTTGAAAATTCTACCAGATCCCTAGCAAAGTGTATTTTACAAATTACAATGAGTGTAATAATACATTCGAAGCTCTCTGAACGGACACTCTCTGATCGACGGTCTCAGCTTTCAGTCTATGAATGACGGACCATGACGGATCATCACGACCTACTTGGATTTATAGCCTGACTATAAGGCCCGATACTCAGGCTATACTTGGATCGTCGCGTTTCCGTCGATATATTTCAACCCTCATGTCGTGTTTTTTTTCTAAGTCTCTCACCATCTGACTTTTTTGCGAGACGGGTCGACTATGTTAATGACGGATCGTCACGAACTAGTCGGATCGTCACGATCCGTCGACATATTTCACCCCCTCTTCGACCCTCATGTCGTGGTTTTTTTCTAAGTCTCTCACCATCTGACTTTTCTGCGAGACGGGTCGACTATGCTTATGACGGATCGTCACGACCTAGTCGGATCGTCACGATCCGTCGACATATTTCACCCACTCTTCGACCCGCATGTCGTGTTTTTTTCTAAGTCTCTCACCATCTGACTTTTCTGTGAGACGGGTCGACTATGCTTATGACGGATCGTCACGAACTAGTCGGATCGTCACGATCCGTCACGATCCGTCGACATATTTCACCCCCTCTTCGACCCGCATGTCGTGGTTTTTTTCTAAGTCTCTCACCATCTGACTTTTCTGTGAGACGGGTCGACTATGCTTATGACGGATCGTCACGAACTAGTCGGATCGTCACGATCCGTCGACATATTTCACCCCCTCTTCGACCCTCATGTCGTGTTTTTTTTCTAAGTCTCACACCATCTGACTTTTCTGTGAGACGGGTCGACTATGCTTATGACGGATCGTCACGAACTAGTCGGATCGTTACGATCCGTCGACATATTTCACCCCCTCTTCGATCCTCATGTCGTGGTTTTTTTCTAAGTCTCACACCATCTGACTTTTCTGTGAGACGGGTCGACTATGCTTATGACGGATCGTCACGAACTAGTCGGATCGTCACGATCCGTCGACATATTTCAACCGCTTCCTCGACCCTCATGTCGTGGTTTTTTCTAAGTCTCTCACCATCTGACTTTTCTGTGAGACGGGTCGACTATGTTCATGACGGATCGTCACGAACTAGTCGGATCGTCACGATCCGTCGACATATTTCACCCACTCTTCGACCCGCATGTCGTGGTTTTTTTCTAAGTCTCTCACCATCTGACTTTTCTGTGAGACGGGTCGACTATGTTCATGACGGATCGTCACGAACTAGTCGGATCGTCACGATCCGTCGACATATTTCACCCACTCTTCGACCCGCATGTCGTGGTTTTTTTCTAAGTCTCTCACCATCTGACTTTTCTGTGAGACGGGTCGACTATGCTTATGACGGATCGTCACGAACTAGTCGGATCGTCACGATCCGTCGACATATTTCACCCCCTCTTCGACCCTCATGTCGTGGTTTTTTTCTAAGTCTCACACCATCTGACTTTTCTGTGAGACGGGTCGACTATGCTTATGACGGATCGTCACGAACTAGTCGGATCGTCACGATCCGTCGACATATTTCACCCCCTCTTCGATCCTCATGTCGTGGTTTTTTTCTAAGTCTCACACCATCTGACTTTTCTGTGAGACGGGTCGACTATGCTTATGACGGATCGTCACGAACTAGTCGGATCGTCACGATCCGTCGACATATTTCAACCGCTTCCTCGACCCTCATGTCGTGGTTTTTTTCTAAGTCTCTCACCATCTGACTTTTCTGCGAGACGGGTCGACTATGTTCATGACGGATCGTCACGAACTAGTCGGATCGTCACGATCCGTCGACATATTTCACCCCCTCTTCGACCCTCATGTCGTGGTTTTTTTCTAAGTCTCTCACCATCTGACTTTTCTGCGAGACGGGTCGACTATGCTTATGACGGATCGTCACGAACTAGTCGGATCGTCACGATCCGTCGACATATTTCACCCCCTCTTCGACCCTCATGTCGTGGTTTTTTTCTAAGTCTCTCACCATCTGACTTTTCTGCGAGACGGGTCGACTATGCTTATGACGGATCGTCACGACCTAGTCGGATCGTCACGATCCGTCGACATATTTCACCCCCTCTTCGACCCGCATGTCGTGGTTTTTTCTAAGTCTCTCACCATCTGACTTCCGCTAGACGGGTCGACTTGTAGAAAAGACGACCCGACTCAGTTGGTGTGTATTGGACAACCCTCACTTCTGTTCCTGAAAAACTATGAAGATCTCTTTCTCTTTAGATATCACTTTACCTGACTGGTATCGTCTCCCCCATGTATGGTTCCTGTCTCAACACTTCCATGATTTTAGTCCGAAGAGCGTGGATTCCATCACCACTAGTGTCATCACCACTAGTGCCATCACCTTGCCCTTCAAATTATAAATGGCAACAGGACACTAAGTACCATTCATTTTGTAAGCGTTTGATTGTAGTTTGTGCAGATTGTGACTAAAATGAGAAGAGCTAGTCTGCTTTCTTTTTCACATTTTTAGCCACTGCCATTTGATAGTTTTCTCGATGATTGAGAAAACGATCAAATGGCAGTGGCTAAAAATGTGAAAAAGAAAGCAGACTAGCTCTTCTCATTTTAGTCACAATCTGCACAAACTACAATCAAACGCTTACAAATAAAGTACATGTATTCTTAATGGTCTATTACACCAAAGACCCAGTCAATGTCCTAAATCGTCAACAAAACTGACAAAAATACTTGCCAGATTTTGTATATTTGCATTCCTCTAACAACTATATATGGCAAATAACGGTCATACAACCAGTGCCAGGGATATAATGAGTTGTTACAATTTGGGTGACTAGTGATTGAGGTTACATCTGGGACCTTTTAGCCAAACAAAAATGAAGCTTGAGGTAAAATAAAGACTTTCCTTTACCTAAGATTGTAATACATTATAATTATGGTCCGTACACATGTACTGACGATGGTGTCTTAAACTGCTTAGGCCAAAACTAAGCACTAGTTGTCACTCTCTAACTGGGCAGTAAGCTGACAGCTATCCTAATGTCTAGCAGCACGTAACACTGAGTAAAACACTTCAAAGGCATGATCTCTGATTGATGAAATACTCTCCTTGCCCTTTTGCTTCACTGGTCCCTTTTGTTTAAAACAAACGCAGACTTAAACATTGCGTTTAACCGACGACAACGGCGAGGACGACGTCTATTAAAAATATTTTACTAGATAATCTTACGAAAATCTCGATGTATTCAGTTTGCCTATCAGCGTCAGAGCTATCCTCAGGTGAATATGTAAAAGCCCCGTTCAATTCCAAATAGAAACTTGAAATATTCGCCATCCCCACAAAACGCAGAATTTGGACATTTCACGTTGTTGTCTTGCAGAGGACGCGGCTAAGAAATGTACCAAAATGTATAACGCACGTGCATAGCCATTGTACTGATCATAACCTTTTGTTTAGCGACGTTCTCGTTGCAGTCGTCGTCGTGGTTACGTAAACTCCCTAATAACTCATTTCAACAGACTCTTACACATGCAATTTGTTTGAAAAAACTTTACCTGCTTGATGACTCCTTTGTGGATGCATGCCAAAGAATGTCTTGATCATGTTCAACATTGATGGGTTGCTCCGTGTATTATCAATGCTGAAGAATGGCCGGATCACATGTTTCTCATATTCCTTGCCAGAAATTCCCTGCTGTATCGTTGATGTCATAGTCTTGGCGTCCTCAAATGGTTTGTCCGCATGTGTGCCAACAATGAATACTGGAGGTCGAAGATAGGGCAGCATTCTTTCTGAGTTGTCAACCACTCCTTCTCCTGTTGTTTTCATGCTATGAACTGTTACAAGCCATGATAGCAGATTCTCTAAATTTGTTTCATTGTTTGGGTTTTGCAAAATAACGTCATGAGTTCCTTGTCTGACACAGGGCTGAGCTGGGGCATTTAAAGGCTTGCTGAGATTGTGTGCCAGGACATATACAGCTCGCGATGACAAGAAAACGGGATGAGAAGCATAGTACAGGTGCTGTCCCGCAAAATCCCAAAAATCTACAGTTACTATAGATTCTTTCTTGTTGTCAACATTTTCAACATCCAGACCTTTAAGAAACATGTAGTTCCACAACTGATCAGCATGTTTTGTGACGTCATCTGGAGGTGAGGTAGCATCAATCACCAATTCAGACTCTTCACTTGCACTTACGATACCATCATCTGTATGACAATTGACGGCATTGTTCGCTTCGGCTTGTACTTGCATTTCACTTGCTGGCGAGGAAACGTCTGTGTTCTTGACATCAGAAACGTCTGGGTTCTTGACACCAGAAACCTAAAAAAGAGAATTAAAAGAGGCAGTATTATTATCTCATAAAGAAAGGACTTGTTTATTCCAGTGATAATGCTGCTTATTACCGTGTCTATCTGTAAGTGTCTTAGTGTAAAATGTACGCCGATAATACTAGTTTAAGCACAGGCAGCCCAGGCTCTGTACACGAATTAATATTCAATGTTGTTGTTCATGGCGGCGATTTGAATATTTACAGCAAACTTAATGTATGAGAAACTCACGAAATACGTTCTAAATGCTATCTTTTCGACGGAACCTAATTAAAACTGACTTACATTGTGCAAGTGTTTTGTTATTTTGATGTTTGGGTGTTCCTGGAGCCAGTTTAAAGCCATTTAGACGAGGTTTGGTTTTTCAGTTGACCGTCCATTATAAATAATTTAAAGGCCGGCGACAATTATGTGAGAACGGATCTAATGGTCCGCACTAGAAGCTCAATAAATTCCATAAAAATGCGCCAATCTCCTCAAAATTACCTTCATTGCAGACGTCCATGCTCTTAGCTTCTGTTCGCTACTACTAGGTTTCCAACGTTGACTTTATTTGCTCGAGAAACGCTAGTGTTCGAGCTCTTGTCTTTTATATTTTCTTTCGCGTTATGCGTAACCCCGGCGTCTGAGACATCTTATTTGAAATTTTGTCACAATGTCGCGGTCGCTAAGCACGAATTTCAAATGAGATGTCTCAGACGCCGGGGTTACGCATAACGCGAAAGAAAATATAAAAGACAAGAGCTCGAACACTAGCGTTTCTCGAGCAAATAAAGTCAACGTTGGAAACCTAGTAGTAGCGAACAGAAGCTAAGAGCATGGACGTCTGCAATGAAGGTAATTTTGAGGAGATTGGCGCATTTTTATGGAATTTATTGAGCTTCTAGTGCGGACCATTGGATCCGTTCTCACATAATTGTCGCCGGCCTTTAAATTATTTATAATGGACGGTCAATTGAAAAAGCAAACCTTGTCTAAATGGCTTTAAACTGGCTCCAGGAAGACCCAAACATCAAAATAACAAAACACTTGCACAATGTAAGTCAGTTTTAATTAGGTTTCGTCGAAAAGATAGCATTTAGAACGTATTTCGTGAGTTTCTCATACATTTGCTGTAAATATTCAAATCGCCGCCATGAACAACAACATTGAATATTAATTCGTGTACAGAGCCTGGGCTGCCTGTGGTTTAAGAAACATGTAGTTCCACAACTGATCAGCATGTTTTGTGACGTTATCTGGAGGCGAGGTAGCATCAATCATCAATTCAGACTCTTCACTTACATTTACGCAACCATCATCTGCATGACAATTGACGGCATCGCTCGCTTCGGCCTGTACTTGCATTTCACTTGCTGGCGAGGAAACGTCTGTGTTCTTGACATCAGAAACGTCTGGGTTCTTGACACCAGAAACCTAAAAAAGAGAATTAAAAGAGGCAGTATTATTGTCTCATAAAGAAAGGATTTGTTTATTCCAGTGATAATGCTGCTTATTACCGTGTCTATCTGTAAGTGTCTAAGTGTAAAATGTACGCCAATGATACTAGTTTATGTGTGCCCGGGAGAGATGCTACCGAGATCGAACCCATGATTAACGATGATCTGAATCAAATTAACGACTGGTTTATTGCCAACTAATTGAACCTAAATAATGTAAAAAGTGAATACATGATGATTGCTAGTACGCAGCGTCTTAACGACCTTAACTTGAGACCAGTCGTTCAAATCGGAGACTCCCAACTGAAAAGAGTCTCTAGCTCAAAATATCTTGGGGTTGAAATCAATCAATGACAGGCTCTCCTGGCGTAACCACGTAGAAAAAATATGCAAGAAAATATCCTCAGGTATTGCAATGATCAAAAGGGTCAGATCAATATTGATACTCTAAATACACTCTTCACATCATTGGTGCAATGTCACTCCTGTGTGGGATAATGTCGGTAAATCTTTATCAGATATTAGTTACAAATAATTCAAAATAGGGCCGTCAGGGTAATCACTTAGTCTTCTCAAACTCATTAATAATTCATCAAGTTAAAACAAAGGAAATCATAACCGCGTCGGAGGTTTGCAAACCCGGTCTTAATTAGCATAGATTTTTACGATTTTATTTCTCCGTTTACTCCTTAGTTTTAGTTTCGATTGAGAAGATATATCAAACACTCGAGACAATGTTTCATCGGCTATCCAAACACCTCGAATTTCGTCAAAAATACTCCGCTGCGCGTCGTATTTTCAACTCCATTCTCGGTGTTTGGATATCCTGATGAAACACTGTCTCGAGTGTTTGATATATTACTTCCTTTGTACGCCGGTCTCACTCTCAACGACTCCACCGGGACGATCTTCAAACTAGACGTACTAAACATATAAGTGCACAATGTATAAAGTGCATAATGGACTATGTCCAGAGTACCTCACTGGCATGTTTACTGAGTTTTCCCAAACAACTAGTTATAGCATAAGGAGTGCAAGCCACAATAACCATTTTATGCCCCATCCTAACCGAGAATATCTCAAAAAGAGCGTCAGTTATAACGGTGCATACATATGGAATAATTTACCAACCGACGTCAAGAACACCCCCTCCGTGCACTCCTTTAAAGCTGCCTTGTGTAATTGTAATTTTAGCTAAACTTTGATTGATGATTTTAATAATATAGATAGTATAGATAGGATATAGTTGTAATATAGTATAGATAGTATAGATGGGATATAGTTGTCATAGACTTTTTCTTTGCCTTTTACTGTTACATTTAAGATTCTACTCACGGCTACTTGAAAAGCAGCCTTTGCTGAATTTGTATTTTTACCGTGATTAAATAAAGATTGTTACTATATTATTAACCGGGCGTGGGCCTGGGGCCCAGCCCGGTTAGTAAAATAGCTTCTGTTTTTTTTTTGTCGTGATTCACCTTATACCTCTACTCCGCCAAAGTGCTAGGAGGAGAGCTAGGGGTGAGTATGAATATATATGAATGTATTCGCCTTGTGAAAGATTTTCTCGGGGAAGAACGAAGCCTGGACTCGAGAGAGCGGCGGAAATCGAGCCTATGTGAAAGTTGGACTGGTCCAAATAAATATTAATTTAGGACCGCGTAAACACATCGGAGCGGCGTACAGATTTCGCAACGTCGGTGAGTTTGACTCGTCAAAATATTAAATCATTGTACTCACTACTAGGTGGACACACTAGGAGCGCCATTAGATCAAATTTTTTATCAAGGCTACGTTACATTTCGCCAGGGTCATAATATTGTCCTGTCTGTTTTGTGTGAAATACATTTCTTTTCCGTGAAGGAAAACAGAAACTTGCCCAGACTCGCAGATTTATGTAAACAGAAACTTGCTGAGACGTGCAGATTTATATTTGGACGATTACGTCATAGGGTCACGTCGAATCGTGACTTGAAGAGATTGTCTGTGAGGTGCGTACGTACATCACATACACCTGAAGCGCCATTAGATCAAGTTTTTTATCAAGGCTACTTTACATTTCGCCAGGGTCATAATATTGTCCTGTTTGTTTTGTGTGAAATACATTTCTTTTCCGTAAAGGAAAACAGAAACTTGCCCAGACTCGCAGATTTATGTAAACAGAAACTTGCTGAGACGTGCAGATTTATATTTGGACGATTACGTCATAGAGTCACGTCGAATCGTGACTTGAAGAGATTGTCTGTGAGGTGCGTACGTACATCACATACACTGGAAGCGCCATTAGATCAATTTTTTTATCAAGCTACGTTAGATTTCGCCAGGGTCATCCTTTGCCTAAATGATATTTATGAATATTGTCCTGTTAAATAATTGTCATTTTGTGTGAAATACATATCTTTTCCGTATATTTTCTGAGAAAAACAGAAACTTGCTGAGAAATGCAGATTTATAAATAAGGACGATTACGTCATGGGGTCACATGAGTCACGTCTAACTGTGACTTGAAGAGATTTCGCAACGTCTGTGATAAACCAGGGTCGCCGTTAGGTCAAATTTCATATCAAGCTATTACTTTTGATTTGAACATGAATATACTCTGCTGTTTATTTAGTGTGAAATACATTACTTTTTCGTGTTGGTGTAGCAATTCACTTCCTTGTATGCAGAAGATTTAAAAATAACAACCATTACGTTACAATATCACATTTTGACTCACGCAATTTGTCGAACTGTGACTAGAATAGCCGCAACGCGGAACGTCTGCGATTGATGGTTCAACACCGATTCGTACCTATGTGGTCGTGTTTTTTCCTCTTATTCAACTTTGGCTTTATATTGAGGAATGATCTTCAAAGACTGCTCAGAGGCAAGAAAATTGACAGTAGGCACTATACGCAAACATCAGACTTCAGCGTGACTGCCGTGACTAATCTGATAGATTTCAAGCAAGAAAGCAGGTAAAACGGCTTGCTTGCTTGATAAAAAAAGCCCGGTTATATTTTCTTCGAAACTTCTTGTTATACTAAAATCTGACAAATGGCGTTTTCAAAGAGGCAGCATTTTTTTACTCATAATGACCCGTTTAATGCAGTGTCTATCTTAAAATCTGACAAATCGAGTTTTCAAAGATGGTGCATTTTTATCTCATAAGGACCTGCCTTACAGTGTCTATCTACCAAAATCTGACAACTAGAGTTGTCAAAGAGGCAGCATTTTTTACCCATAAGGACCCGTTTGAATGCAGTGTCTATGTACTAATGTCTGACAAATTGAGTTGTAAAAGATGGAGCATTGTTATCTAATAAGGACCTAAAATTTAACAAATCGAGTTTTAAAGCTAGAGGCAGCATTGTTGTCTCATAATAACCTGCCAATTGCGGCTTTCATCTACTTACTAAAATCCAATTGGAGTTTAAAAGACGCAGCATAGAACTGAGCATTTTTGTCTCATAAGGACCTTTTTATTGCAGTGTCTATCTATATTATCTACTGGATAATACGATGTTTTCCATAATCTTTAAAGAACAAACATACCTGGGAACTATTTTTGTCTTCCGCTTCTGCCTCCACATTCACTATTGATTCCACTTCTTCTTGACTCCATTCTTCTTCTGATTCCAGTTCTTCTTCTGATGCCATTCGCGAGTCTAACTTTGCTTCATTTAGAATCCAGTGATACCGTTTTTCAGCTAACATTCTTGATATATCTTTATAAAATTCAGACAAGCTTGGCTTGTTCTCGCCGGTGGAATTCCAGTTCTTAACTTGTTCAACTTCAATTTCACACTTTGAAGGATCAACTTCAATTCCCTCAGTGCTTTGTTCTTTAGGATCAAACGGCAAACCTAAGAGAGACTTCTTCAAACTTGTTTTTCCAGCACGACCCTGGCCAATCAATAATATTCGACCACGGTAAACATTCACAGATCCATCCCGAAGAGCCCTTTCATAGAGCAGCTTTGCAGTAGGCCCTTGTGCCAGTATTTCTTTAGGGACTACAGCTGTAAAAAGAAAATATCATTGTGAAGTCAGATAATCACTCATTAACACTCAACTTTCCTTAACAAGTAAAGTAGGTTTTCCGAGGAAGAAAATTTGGCCTTTGCTAGATGCCTAGTAGATTGTTACAAGTAACGGCCGTAGTAAAAAATTTATTCCTTGCCAATTAAAATTGTGTACTGGCTATTTATAGCCAGTCCACTATTGCCAAGGCCTCTGTTAGTTGCTACAAATTCATTACATTCCAGAAATACCGGAAATGAAGGGTCAAGGACATTTGAAACTAAAGAAATAACATCACGCTAGCGTTTAACCCTGAGCAATTTTGTGGAACAAATGAAGAAGACAAAATTGTTGTTGATCTAGATGCTAAGAAGGAAATGGCACGATTAAGAATAAGTGGAAAACTCAAGCTTTAAAGATTCTTCTTGTACGCATGTCATGCTTTCTAGTAGTCCAGCATCCTTGGATTGAACACAGTTTTGAAAGTAAAGTATGGATGTTTATCATGAACCAAAATCAAATATAAGCCCCCACAATTACGTTCGCATGGCGAATCTATTTTTTCATCCGCGGAAAGTTTTGATGAATAGAAATGAAACTGCTGATGGCAGCTGCCTTTTATATCAACCGTGTTGAAATAAAGTTGCTTAATACATTTATAGCCTTGGGAGATGGATGGGTGGGGGGGGGGGGGGGGGGGACTATGCACCCGGCAAAGTTCACTAAAAGTAAGAGTTATCTTCAATGTTTTAGGTTCATGCCACAGGACAATACATTAAATATGTGGTCTGTAAACTTAAAAGTCGTGTAGTTTTATTAAAGAGCAACGACTGTTGGCGTGAATGCTATAAAATTGGTGTTTAAAATTGTAACGTTTTTTTCATGGAGTTAGTTCCCTGAAGAAGTCCGGCCGTGCCTGACGAAATGTTGGAAAATATATTCACATTTATCCCAACCGTACAGTCAGCCTTTCTTTGTTGTATTTTCATTTTTAAATTTGCTGATTAGATCCACCAGGATCCGATACCTTTGTATTGTCCGTTGGCCTTTTCAGAATTTTACAAAGTTTTCATATAAAACAGTGTTCGAAGGGAGGTGGTGCACTACTATTTAGCTAATACAATTTAAAGGAACCCTATCTAAGGATCACAATGCCAATCAAAGGCTTCATGAGCCAGCTCAGGATGTAATTGTTATTAATGACATTCATTGAATGCAGTTGTTGGCCCTTCCCTGTGAAAAGCCTTGAATTGGAGGTATGAGAAATGGGGATTCCAGGCCAAATCTGACAAAAGGGGATTATTTTGATACAGTTTCCACTATTGCATACCAAAACACAATAACATTGAAATAATTATTGATGAGTATTATTTTAAAGTTCTGCTGGTTTGACTCTGGTATTTATGTAAATATCACCTATCAATGAAGGGTATGGGGCAGGCTGGGCATATACGGGGAATTTGACCTCCATTGCTCAATATTTATAAATACAAAACGAAGTATACTATAGAAAAATTCATTGCCTGACGAGGGAATTCCACGTTAAATTTCACGCGAAAAACCGATATCGCACGAATCGCGAAGCGATGAGTGCGATATCGGTTTTTCAAGTGAAATTTAACGTGGAATTCACGAGTCAGGCAATGAATTTTTCTTGAATCGCATAGCCTGTTACAAAAGGAAAAGGAATTATTTTTAAATACTTTAATACAACAGCGCTCGAGAAAGCCATTCAACGTCAAGTGTCAGGACTGTCAGGAGCAAGCGAACGAATAAGAATCAAGCTAAGATTCTGTCACAAACTTTTATATTTTATCCTCGTGGTAGAGGTTTTTCCATTTTAATTGGGGAAACGTTATTTGTAGACATTTACGGGTTTGTCAGTAATTATAAGAGCTCCGGCAAGTAAGCTTACTGAAGACAGAATCATGAACACTTTTACTTCGGCCGCGGCACACTGAAATGAATCAAAAGAAAACCCGGGAAGAAAAGCTTTGGAAAAGACGTCAAGCAATGCTGTAAGTAAACTTATGCTTTATACCTTGAAAGAACTTAAGCTTATTAGCGTTCAATATTCTACGTTTTAAATTTCCATCCCTGGTTTGAGAGAAGGTTTTTAGACCTCGTTGACTTGTTTTCGTTTCGAATGCGAACTATTTTGTACTCAGTGCTGTAAACACTTGTTGATTTTCGAGCGGTTGTTTTTGTAGCTTCAGTTAGCACAAGAGAACTATTACGGTCAAGCTATCGAAAGTATTAGTTAAAGAATGTAAACAACTATTCTTTTAGCCGAAAATTTTGACTATTTCGTTACAAACGGAACTGAAAAAAGTGTCTTCAAATGTGCTTTTAGCGAGTTTACCGATTCACCACGCGGTAATGATTGCTGTTTTCAAGTGGGTTTTAAAGTAAGATAATTTTATGACGGTCAAACTATCGACAATGTCACTTCAACAAAATAGAAAGCTGTCCTATTACCGGAAAAATTTGGCGTATTTTTCTTTCTAGCGGACGTTTTGACGACGTTTTTTAAAAGTACTATACTGTTTATTTACGTGTTTTGAAATTGTTCGCGCGGAACAAAAAGCTTATTATTTTGTAGTCTTATCCGCTACATTTGTGGCTATTTCTCTGACACTATGAAGTCATTTAAACGTTTTACTCTTTACTTTACTGTACTACCAACCTCGTCCGGTTGCTGTACTATTGTTTCTCCCATAGTTTTAGCCAGTTGCCTCTCTTCAGGTTTCTTGTACTTGCAAGCATCGATCGATGATTGCATGCGCTTCTTTAATTTCTCGAGAGAGTTGAGTTTGAGTTCAAAGCTGACTAAATCTTGAATCTCACATTGGAAAAAACCCTCATGTTTGCTTTTGGCTTTTCTGACATTGATGCTGACATTGAAACCATACGAAAACCGCATTTTTATATTTTAATTTGCGATGCCGAAAGTAAACAATCACAATCTCGCGTTGGGCCTCGCTTTCAACTCACATCATGCAATTCAGCTATGCAATTCAACTTCTCAGGCATGCAATTCCACGTTGAATACCCTCGCATCGATAGCCAATCAGAGTGCGAGAATGCTCTGAGCTATGCGATTCTTATAGGTATATAATTTTCCCAAGGTGGGGAGTTTGATCCGATTTGAAATGTAAGTAGAACAATCAAAATGTTTTGATTCCTGTGCTTCTCAGTTTACATGTAATATGGACGCTTGCATTTGTGTGTCAAGTAAAAACTAGGTTTTAGATGTGAAGGTGCATGTAGGCTTCTAGTAGAAATATTAACCTACAGTTCATAAGTATGTGTAACAGAGGTAATGAAATGAATGTTTTGTGTTTATAGACTGATTTATATGAAAAGGGAATTTATTCATACAATATAACTTAATATAACTATAGTAGAATTAAAGGCACTTGTGAGCCAGCTCGGGAATGTATTTGATATTTTGACATTAATTGAATGCATATGGCTCTTGTCTGTGAAACATGGGGATACATATTCCTATGTTATGTTATCTGGGCAAGGAGTTATTTGACATATTTTGTACCACAAGTCAATAGTGAGTTACAACAGTTAAATGTTTTATAAGTTTCCCTCTTTAGAACAACAATAGTGTGTAGTTCATAAAGGGTCCTGATGGGGGTTAACTGATAGCTGAGAATTGGTCAAAATTTTAACTGTTAGCTGGTCTCCATTACCATCTCCACCCCTGGCAATTTGAAGATATGCCAATCAAAATGATTTATAAATACACAACAGTCGAACCCTATTAAGTGGCCACTGGGGTTTGACTGTAATATATAATGTGCCCATTGGGGAATTTGATCTGATTTGACCCATTGTGGGGGTCCTAGGGTAGAGATTTTGACAAAAAATTATTCTGAAAAGTTAAATGCCCCACATATGCCCCCCTCCCTCCCTCGGGCTTAACAGTGGTAGGTACATGACATTTAATGCCCCACATATGCCCCTCCCCCTCCCTCTGGCTTAACAGTGGTAGGTTCATTACATTTTACAGTCCGACTACTGTAACCAGGGCCACCCAGACAAAGTTAACCAATCAAAAGTCAACGCATCCATCATAAGTTTCACGAGTGAACAAGTTTAAACTTTTAAAGTTGAAATTTCATTGTTCTGTACTCGACTTTTAATTGGCTCAAATCGAACATGTTGGAATGTATTCTTCCCATTCTGCCCTGTGATTGTCTGGGTGGCCCCGGTTACAGTAGTCGGACTGTAACTTGTTCATTTAATAATTAATTTTATAGCATAAAGTCTGAAGATGAAGGAGAGTAGCATTAAAGGCTGGAGTCCATACAAACACTGAGAAACACAGTTACGTGCATTAGCAGGACAATCAAAATGTTTTTTTCCTTGAGCTTGTCAGTTTATACGGACTCTTGCACTTGTGCTTGTGTGCCAAGCGAAAACCAGGCTTTAGATGTGAAGGTGCATGTAGGCTTCTTAGTAGAAATATTACGTTTAGTTCATAAGTACTTGAAACAGAGGTAATGAATCCTTTGTCTTTTATATACATGTACGATAAGCTCATCCTGAGCTAAAACAAGTGCAAGTGTCCATATTACATGTAAACTGAGAAGCACAGGGATCAAAACATTTTGATTGTTCTACTTGCACTTGCATTTCAAATCGGATCAAACTCCCCCACCTTGGGCAAATTATAACTTAATAAAACTATAGTAGAAAAATCCATCAGAGAAATTTAAAATAATATGTGCTATTATAAACACAAGCCTCAGATGAAGCCTGCTTTTCTACACGGAAACTATGAATAAACTTCAGGTCTACACAATAACAAGCAAAAAGGTTTTGCAGCCAAAACATTTAAGCTTATTCAAATACCTGTTTAAGTTTAAGCTATCGATCGATCGATCATTCCTAAAATATTCCCTGCTGGAGCCGTCGGTGCTTCAGCGAAGTTGTATAAACCTCTTGATTCATCTCCAAATTTTGTCGATGTACAACATGATGTAAATTCGTGACAGAAGCATTTCTCAAACCGAGGAACGAAGGAATTGCATAATTTATCCGTTTGTTGGCATCGGAACTCTTAAAAGGTCTATCTTTAAATGTATAAGACGAGAGAAATAGAGATACCGTCCTGAAAATCGGAAACAATCCGCCATTTTTTTCGCTGTGCGATCGGGCTACTACCCCCGACCCCCAATAACTACCAAATATTGCGCCCGCAATGTTGTTTAGTGTTGTGATTTTTCACGCATTATGCACTGGTCAGCGGAATTACCAAGAAAAGTTTACACCTATAAACTCCTATAAACTAACAAATTTTTCCAAACCATAACGATAAGCTCATCCTGAGCTAAAAAGCAACATTTATCAGGCTCTTCTTAACATCAAACGCTCTAAATAATGATGAACTAGAAGATGTTAGAGAAAAAAAATACATTTCTAAAACATACGTGTGGATTTTTAACACCGACATGGTCCGACATGTTACCAGATTTAGCGCATGCTGTGAATGGAAGAAAGCTGAACCACCTAGCAACCGATAAACAAAACAAGACTCAGGGAGGGTGGGTAGGGGTAAAAGTAATGAAAAATACGTCTACAGACCTATTGATCAGCGGAAATCAATTCAATATGGCGGCAAGAAGCATTTGATCGAGTGTTTTGGTGAATTTGCTTGTATTTAACGATGACAGGCGCTTTTTATGCAAAATATAACGGTCTCTGAAGGATAGGTACTGAGAAAACCAAAAGCCGTTTTTCTACGAAACTTGGCAGGCTCTTTCGTAAGGAAAATACAAACAAACGTTTGGTTGGGGAAAGCGATTAAATCAAACGATGAAATGTTTGTGAGTCCCGAAAGTTCACTTTCAGTATTATTGCAAAACAGTACGTTTTTCCCTAACCAGAGAAAAATGGCTTTTATTTACCTTTACATATTCTTGTTTTTATATTTGGATTTCTTTGGACCGTTACAGCACAAAACGCATTTTCCTATCTCAGACATGGGTTAATATTTAATCGAATTACCCCATCAGGGGGTCTGGGGCATAACCTTGTTCATTACAAGTCAGCGATTAATATTCTGAAGCTTCTGGGCTATTCAGAGACATATTTTGGACAACTTTTTACGATAAAAATGACCCAAATTTGCCTGGGCAGGTACCTTAAGTCGTGAATAACGACTTCTTGCAGTGATATGGGATAAAAATGTCACTCGATCGCTCAGTGTTAAACTTGGTAACCTGGCAAGCTTATGCAGGCACACGCAAGACGCAGGCACACGCAAGACGCAGGCTCGCATAATGCGAGCTGGCATACTCACACGGCCCGCTTCTAAATTTTCAAGATGGTATTTCTTCCCTCTTTCAATTAAAGTATACCTTTTTGGAGTTCGAAATGGAAAGAAGAATCTTTCGAGTCCGCGTTTGGAAGGCTACAATGATTTTTGGTCTGGGCCGGGAATTTTCAGTTTTACGATGCGGAAACACTTCCCTCCATTAATGCCGTGTTCACCAACCGTAACGAATAATTTTGCCCACTAGTATTTTGCAAACAAACAAACAAAAAAACAGCTCAAGAATAGAAAGCAGCTGTAAAAATGTCATTAACAGAAGGAAACCAGGGTTCTCAAGGTCCATTTTTAAACAAGAGAAAAATAAGCCATGCCCACAAGGATAGGTAAATGCAAAGATAGGCATTAATTACACAAAATAACTGAAAATGCTTACAATTTTGTATCTCTACTGTACTTGTACTGTACGTGAATTAAAACTCAAAGACAGTTTAAACGTGAACAAATAAAAAAGAAGTATTTTTAACCCCTATGCTACTCATGGACATTTTTATCGATTTTACTGATAAAGTTATTTATCGAGTTTTGTACTTATTATGTAATCATAATATCCTTTTCATTCACGACTTGCCTCACAGGCGCTTTGATTTAGGAACTGGTCAGGACTGGACTACGAAAAATAATATTTTAGAACGCTACCCATACAAAACTGCAGCACAGCGTGTTAAATGCATTCGGATTTTAAGACCAATAAAGGACAACATCACTTTGAAGGGTGGCATATATTCACCAGATGTAAACAACAATACTTCAGCATGGAGTAATTTAGTCAACAAATTAGCACATGTATGTTTGCAGCCACTTGATGTAGGGGATCAAGCAGTTGTATGTTCATGATTCTTTTTTGACTTGCTTATCAATTTCCAACTGCACACCTGACTTTCTATCCTAGTTTATGCCATAACATCATTCATGAATGGCTCATAGAAGCTTTTGATTTGTTAGTTCCGAGCGGTTTCCCAAGTCTCGGCTCCAGACCTCGCACCAGCCGACCGCGTATTGAAAATGTCAAAATGGCCGCCACGATCTACAATCTGATGTGAGGGCCCCCTGTGTGTGTATTTAAGCAGTGTCACGCGCGCTAATTTGTTGCTATATTTATTTTTCTGTTTTCGAACCTTAGAAACCATCTAAATTACAGGGTCTTCGGTGTTTTAAATAACTGCAAAGTTCCATGCGAATTTTAAAAGGAAAATAAAATAATTATATTGGACAAACAAAACAGCTACAGATTTCCCAGGTACAGTGTAATGTTGATACAGTAGTTGGCGAGCTGGCTCAATGCGAAAGTTGTTGGTTTCGATAGACCGTCGATCGCGCTTATTGAAAGGGTTACGGAACACTGTTTTTTCATGAAGGAGCCAAATATAATGGAAAAAATATAAATATATTTACATTACCTGAAGATCTCGCTCGTAGTCATCGGCGGTAAAGTGTTAAGACCCGATCATCACAACATTTGTTGTGACATGTTGTGACCATGCCCGGTCAAACGGCCACAACAACCTCTCAACATTTCAAGAACAAAAGAAATGATGTGACGATGTAGAAACTCGTCACAACATGTCACAACACCTCACAACATTGTTGTGAGGGGTGGTCAAACGGTCTCAACATCGGCTCACAACAAATGTTGTGAGAATGTTGTAAAAAATGTTGTGATCGTTTAACAGTGAACAGGACCATACTTTATTATTTCTCACATAAATCGTCTTTCGCAAATGCGAGTTTGTTTGTTGTACGAGCATATCAAGCCACTCATTTCCTTGACTAATTCAACGTCATAGATCGATTCCATTCGTAGCTTCCAAGATGACGGCGGCCTAGTGTCAAAAAGGGGTGATTTTGAAGCGCTCTACAAAAAAATCAAGGCGGCCCGAAACCAAACGACTATTATGGACTTCCATTTGAGGTAAAAAAATTTCTAGACCCTTGTTTCCCTTTAAACACTTAACTTTCCTTAACAAGTAAAGTAGGTTTTCCTAGGAAGAAAATTTGGCCTTTGCTAGATGCCTACATTGTTACAAGTAACAGCCGTAGTAAAAAAAAATGTCTTCCTTGCCAGTTCAACTTAGCCTGCGTGGCAGGCGTAGAAAGGGGAGGGAAGAGGGGAGTTCGGGCGCGAACGCGAAGCGCGAGGAGAGAGCGCGGAGGGCGCGATCGGCGGAAGGGGGCAGGGAACGCCTGCTACAAAAGCCGCTTCATTTGCATTTCCGCCCACCGATATTTTTGTAATCCAATTAAGTCACTGTCAATGCAACGACCAATCACGCGCTTTTCTACATGATTGACTTCACGCGGAAAATCTTGAAGGCGTGAAAAAATAATTCTTGCATGATATGAACGAGGCAGCCGAATATCATGAGAAAATCTTCAGAACGGAATGGCGCAACTCTCACAAAGTTTTGTAAAGGGGGAAGAAAAGCGATTCTGTGGCGTTAGTTAGGAAGGGCTTCCTTTGAAAGTTTATTTTTCACCGTCGGGAAGGGAAGAAAGTCCGGGGCTGGCTTTGGCTGTGAACTTTGGATGTCAACTGCGCGGACAATCCAAACAAAAGGAAGCTTCCCACGACTATCACGCCAGAAAGAAGCAATCAATCGAAATGCCGGGTCCGGCTTGAAAGGAAATGCAAGAAATAAACGTCCTACACGGATTATTTAATATCAAGTCCCTCCAGCCGAAACAAGCCTCAGCAAGACATCGCAAATTACAATTAGGTGTCAAAAACTCTACAGGGCGAAAGCCTGACGGCAGGAAAGCAGACATGACCTCTTTTACAATTTGCTAGAAATGTACACAGTCGAAGGCTCTACTTGAAAGTCCTATAATTAAACTTATATTGCCCGTTAGAAACACATTTGAAGCAAACCGCATTTTAACGGCAAATATACAAAATTATGTCACGAACTGTAATAGTCACGTTTTATACTACAGTCATGTATAACCTTGAAGTTACATTGGCGAATTTCTGCGAGTGATAAGTCGTTGCAATCAACCACAGAATATCTCAGTGATTCCATATCTTGTAGCTGGTCTTTGATTATGTTTATCAACGGAGAGATGACAACAATCGTTGTTTTACCTTTCATCTGGAAGTCCTTGAGTTCTTGGCGCGAAACATTCGATATATCAGGCTTTTACCGTTCCCTGTCGGCAACACTGCCAAAACTTCGAATTCTTTACCAACTAAAAGAGCTTTTCCAGCCGGTTTCAAGATTAGTTGGAAACTAGCGACGATGTTCAAATCAGATAAAGTTCTCCACAAGCATCCTCATCGGCCGTCATTTTGATTATGTTTCAGTAACTTCGCATTGGTGACAGTAATGCGACTCATTGTTCAAATAACCAATCAGAAGCAGAAATGAACAAATGGGGGTTCTTATAAAAAAGGGCGTTCCTTTCCCCAGCCTCTCTCCCCCCCCCCCCCCCCCCCCCCGCCGATTCGCGCTCCGCGCTCTCTCCTCGCGCTTTGCGCTCGCGTCCGAACTCCCCTGTTCCCTCCCCTT
>MU827911.1:0-31378 GCA_029204205.1 Desmophyllum pertusum
TAAGTTTGAGTTTATTTATGAAGTTGTGTAATTATTTTAGGGAGGGATTGGGTGGTTGAATGGGAGGAGTAGTGTGAGTGGAGATCTGGTAGAGGGGGGATAGAGATTAGGGAGGAAGGTTTTTTGAATAATAAGTTAGTAGGTGTGTTGAGGGTTAAAATTAGAAGATGAAGTAATTATGTTAAAGAGGGTAGTTGTGAGGTAGGTAGTAGAGTTGGAAAAGGAAATTTAGATGTAGTTTTGAATATGTTAATTGAGTGAAATGTGTTTGGTTGTATATTTTTGAGATTTTGATAAAGTTGGTGAGTGCGTAGAAATTTTGGGAATTGATTGGGAAGAATTATGTTGTAGATTGTGGGGTTATAGAACAGTAAGTTTTTTTTATGATTTAGTTAGTTTATTAATGGAATTAATGGGGGTGATTAATGTTTATATGGGTATTATTTTATGTGTTTTAGTTTCTTGGATGTATTTACTAAAGATGCATGACAGAAAGATATAAATTGGTGAACATCTTACACCGTGTCCTGGATGTTATTTTGTTTGACGTGTCTTCTTTTAGTTTGGATCATTTTGTTTATGCGTAGTTCGAGTGTGTGTGCGGACACTAAGAACGATAGGATAATTTTGCCACTATAGAAACGAGAAGCATATGGGGCGAGTTGCATCTCGCAGTCACTGTTGTGGGATTGTACTGCGGCGCGTCGGCAAGCTGGCTGCCATTTTGTCCCTGTTACGGTCCCACACAGCAACTGCGAGATGCGCCTCGCCCCAGCCCTGCTGTCAGTTTTCTAAGTGGCGAAGTTTTTTTTGACCATTTGTTTCGAACATCTATTTTAGGCCCTTCTCATTTGAGAACGAGAATGGTATTTTTACTTCTGTGGTATAACTGAGTGTCCAATTGCGTCCATACCGCCATTACTCTCACTGGCAACCATCAAGCCATGAAAAAATATGGCTGTATTAATAGGGTGACTATATTTGGCCAACTGACACTCACCGCATTTGCTTGAACATAATTATACATCATTCCTGTTTTTTAGAAATGAATGCATTTTCCTTTTACAAAACTGTATATTAAGTTGTGTTACCCTTTCACTTCCAGAGTCAAACCTTGAGTCAATAATTAATGTGGTTGTGCTTTTGAGTCTATGTATGAAACCCTTAGTGTGTGACCATTCAATGAAAGCTGTTGAGCAGTACTTTCAAACGAAATTCAGATTTGTAACTCCGTTTTTGACTTAGGCACTCGTGGGATTGAAAGGGTTAAGAGAATTTTCCTCTTGGTTCAGCTAATATCTAACTGCATTTTCCAATGTCCCATTCTCAACTCTTGATCTTATTACCACACTATTACATTACTATAGTTTAAAATTAAACAACCTGTACTGGCATTTTTATACCATGAAATGTTGTCAGCCGTCCCTCGATCCAAACCCCAATCAAGAGTCTGCCTTACAAGTCTCTCTCGCCTGAGGTTTGGTTTGTTGACGAGGAGACGACCTGATATCTCAGGTTACCAATTCTTACAAAATATCAAACAAAACCAATAAAAACGATTGGACAAATATGAAGGCTGTATCAAACAGCTATGATTAAGCAATTGAGTAGCAATTTCTAATAATTATGATTAATAATAACAAATATTAGTTTATTAAAGCGTTTTTTCAATTGAGTGTCCCGTAAAACCATAACCAAAGCAATAACAGTGGCCAGTGTCACAGCAAACGAAGACTACAGAACGAACCAATGAGAACTCGTAAGCAAATACACGTAACCGGCGCCAAGCGCGGGAAAACGCGTGTGACCAAGTCGCGTATTGGGTTTTTGTTTTGCATCTGATTTGGTTGAGAAGGTGGCGGCGAGTTTTTTACACTGCAATCATAGAGCGTAGTAAGCCTAGAAGTAATTCCGGATTACTTCGACACTATTGAAAACCGCTCTAGCTCTCGGTTTCCCATTTTGAGTGCCAGAAGCAAGTACAATTGGCCAATCACAACAAACGTGAACAATACAATGAAAATTCGAAGTAAATGCACGTAACCGGCGCAAAACGCGGGAAAACACGCGTATGACCAAATTACGATTGGTTTTGGTTTTTGCAATCTGATTGGTTGAGACGTGGCATCGACTTTTTTAAACCAATCACAGAGCGTAGTAAAGATTATCCAGAATTGCTTGGTTAATCTTTACTACGCTCTGTGATTGGTTTAAAAAAGTCGTGCCACCGGCTCAACCAATCAGATGCAAAACCAAAACCAATCGTAATTTGGTTCATACGCGTTTTCCCGCGTTTTGCGCCGGTTACGTGCATTTACTTCGCGAATTTTCATTGTATTGTTCACGTTTGTTGTGATTGGCCAATGTACTTGCTTGGCACTCAAATGGAAACCGAGAGCTAGAGCGGTTTTCAATAGTGTCGAAGTAATCCGGAATTACTTTGGCTTTACTACGCTCTATGATTGGTTTAAAAAACTCGCGCCACCTTCTCAACCAATCAGATGCAAAACCAAAACCAATCGCGACTTGGTCACACGCGTTTTCCCGCGCTTTGGCGCCGGTTACGTGTATTTGCTTCGAGTTCTCATTGGTTCGTTCTGTCGTTTCCGTTTGCTGTGACTGGCCCACTGTTATTGCTTTGGTTATGGTTTTACGACACTCAATTGAAAAACGCTCTAATAACCTAATATTTGTTATTATTAATCATAATTATTATAAACTGCCTACTCAATTGCTTAATCATAGCTGTTTGATACAGCCTTCATATTTGTCAATGTTTTTATTGGTTTTGTTTGATATTTTGTAAGAATTGTAACCTGAGATATCAGTCGTCTCCTCGTCACAAACCCAAACCTCAGGCGAGAGAGACTTGTTAAGGCAGACTCTTGCTTGGGGTTTGGATCGAGGGACGGCTTGACAACATTTCATGGTATAAAAATTGCAGTCAGGTTGTTTAATTTTAAACTATAGTACATGTACTATTGTGGTAATAAGATCAAGAGTTGAGAATGGACATGTGGAAAATGCAGTTAGATATTAGCTGAACCAAGAGAAAATTCTCTTAACCCTTTCATTCCCAAGAGTGCTAAGTTTCAAAACGGAGTTACAAATCTTGAATTTCGTTTTGAAAGTACTGCTCAACAGCTTTCATTTGAATGGATCACACACTAGGGTTTCATCCATAGACTCAAAAGTACAACCACATTAATTATTGACTCAAGGTTTGACTCTGGGAGTGAAAGGGTTAAACAACTTAATATACAGTTTGTAAAAGGAAAATGCATTCATTTCTAAAAAACATGAATGATGTTATAATTTGTTCAAGCAAATGCTGGGTCAGTTGGCCAAATATAGTCCACCCTATTAATACAGCCATATTTTCATGGCTTGCTGTGTTGCCAGTGAGAGTTAATGGGGTATGGACTCCACTGTCCTATAGGAGTTATACCACAGAAGATAAAAATACCATTTCGTCCTCAAATGAGAAGGCCTAAAATAAAATGTTGAAAACAAATGGTCACAAAATTCGCCACTTTAGAAACGAAAAGCAATGTGGGGCGAGTCGCATCTCGCAGTTGCTTGTGGGACCGTTACAGGGGACAAAATGGCAGCCAGCTTGACGACGCGTCCCCAGTAACAATCCCACAAGTGACTGCGAGATGCAACTCGCCCCAGATGTGCTTCTCGTTTCTATAGTGGCAATATTATTATCCAGCGTCATAGGTCCGCAATGCATGCGAAGACGCTAGACAAAAATTGATCCAAACTAAAAGAATGATCATTGTTGATGCAAACTTTATTTTATATCATCTTTCATTGACACATGAGTGTAAGTACAATTATACAATTTTATATCGTTCTGTTTTCATGCATACTTTTTAGGAAATACCACTCAGCTCCTACATTGTAACAAGAAAATAATAATTGTTATAAATAAGACCCACATGTAGAAATCCAGTAAGCTAAGCTTGTGCCCACTGTAAATGTCCCAGTTTAATATAAATATTTTATACCTGAATATAATAAATTAAATAACCATTACTGGATCGGATTTCCCATTTATTTTTAAGTACTAACAGAAGTCTTGTTCAAAGGACAATGTGCCCAAAATATTTCCTGGATGCAAAGCAAACCATTCAAAAAGGTCAAAATTATGACAAACTCACAACACCATGGGGCATACCTGCCTAATAACATAGAGGGCAAAATTACTGACATTTTTCGTTAATTTTTGTTTGCCCGGGCAAATTACTCCGACGATTTCCGAATGATGACCCGAACCCTTCTGAATATTTCTGAAGATGACGTGAAGATTTCCGAAGATTTCCGAAAATTATCCAAAAGATTTTCGAACGTGATGGGAAGGTCAACAAATATTTCCGATAGTCTCCCGAAGATTGCCAAAGACCACCCGATGTCTTAATCACACTAATTTTGCCCTTTATTTTATTAACAAGTAATCGCATGATTCCTCGTTAAAATTAAGGATAAATATCACTTGTGTTTTCAGAATTTGTAAATTTCTGCAAATTTTTGAAAACACACATGATATTAATCCTTAATTTTACTCGGCCCCATGCGATTACAAACACCCAGGTAGAGTATATGTGAGTTTTTTGAGAACTTCAAACTTCACAACTTACAGACACACTAATAAAGTCATGATTTTAGTATTACTTAACGGGCAAAAGAGTGTCTCAAAAATGCCAAATTATTTCCAAATCCCTTAATCGATTGATGTACTTCAAACTTGTTGACTGTATAATTTATAAACCAACACCTCCCTTCAGTTGATCCAGTTTGCTCTTGGGCATTTCTATACATGTATTTAATTACTTAAATTCATCAAACCTACATAAAATGAACATTTCTCTATTGCAGCTCCTTTATAGAGTTACAACAATGAAATTATTTAATACCTATCGCTTACCAATAAAATAGAACTTTCTTAATTTACTATCCACCAGATGAAAAGCCTCTGAGGTGCAATAAATTTTGTCTTATTAATAACAGATTAGTCCAGTTCCACTAGCAAATATTTGCTAGTAAGAATTTTTTCACTAGCAATTTTTTCAAGTACAGTTAAACCTCGCTATGTCAAACTCGGTTATCTCAAAACACCCTGCTATCTCAAACTCAAACCCATTCCCTTTGCCCTTGTTTTTTTCAGTCATTTACTATCGGCTATCTCAAACTCCCCGCTATCTCAAACTGTTTTTCGTTTCCTTTGAGAGTTCAAGATAGCGGGCCTCAACTGTAGTTAATTTTCTTTTGTTATCTGGGCCATCTGAAGCATGATATATAGCCGTAAGCTCATTCAAATTACAAAAGCGACTAATAAAGCATGAAATCAAAATGTTATTTATTCCAAGACCACAATAAGAATCAGTGTGCAGAGACATTGCACATATCCCCCAAGCTAAGTATCGACCACTGATCCTTGCAGAGTGCACAAGACTGCATGCTGCTAATCAGTGTCGCAATATTGTTTGTATTTCCTTTTTTGTCATGGAATTTGTAGTGTATTTGGCCAGCACTTGATATTTGTGAGCGTGTGCACTTATTATATATCTGTACCATGTACTTTGATTTGCAATAAAGTGACCGCATGACAGAATTCACCAACAATTCGTCATGTTTTTCAGTCAGAAAAAATGGAGAAATGTTTATTCACAAATGTTTGCTAGCGGATTTTTTCAGCTCACAAACTCCAAAAACCACTTGCATTTTGTGAGTTTGCGAGCATTAAGTTAGAGCCCTGCAGTATGAAATCAGTAAAAAATGAAGTCAGCAATTCAGGACTGTTCTAAGAATAATTTCCCCTCTTACTTTGTCATCCCTAATATTAAAATATATTATTTTTAGTGTGTACACTTGTTACATCAAGTCCTTTTATTGTTGTCATAACCTTTCCACACACATAGCAATACCCATTCCACCACCGATGCACAAAGCAGCCACGCCTCTTCTTGCTCCCGTTCGTTTAAGCCATATAGGAGGGTGACAAGTATTCTACACCCTGATGCTCCTATTGGATGTCCAAGAGCTAAAGCGCCTCCATTGATATTGACCTACAAACAAATTAAATTTATTAATAATTTTAACAATATGAGTTAAAAATAATTAATTTTATAAATTAAATATATTTTTTTATTTATATATTATTTTAAAAACTATAATTTCAAGGCCTAGTCAGAGCTAAAAAAAATTGAAAGGAAAGGAAATGGATGTTCTTTAGAAGAAGCATAAATAGGCCCTTTGCATAATACGGTCACAAGACCATGTCAATAATAAAAATAGGTGGTAGTACAAAATGGCTGACAGAAATGGAAAGAGCATGATGAAATTAGTAAGGTTGCCAATTTTGAGACAGATTTTACGGTAGTCTGAAAGTTCGAAAAATTTTACAGGATTTGTATGGCAAATCACCATAAAATCTGTCTCAAAATTGGCAACCGTACTAATTTCATCATGCTCTTTTCATTTCTGGCAACCATTTTGTACTACCACCTATTTTTATGATTGACATGGTCATGTGACCGTATTATGCAAAGGGCCTATGATATAATGACCATAATGATATTGTCATTTTCTAATACAGCGCTAAGTAAATTTGTATGATGTTCTATACAAATCCGTGGATAGTTGTGTTGTGAGTCTGGGTCTGTATAGTGGTAGGGATAGTAGGGATTTACAAGCATTCCAGTCATGATTCATCCGGTCCTTCTTCCCACGAGGGGAACAGGGCAGGACATGCATTCAAGTATGAGCTAGGCCTCTAACTGTTGCCCTACCCTGTGAGCAGAATCCCCTTCTGCTCACAGGGTATTGTTGCTTCTGCTCCTCACTGCTACTGAATGAGAGAGTGAGTGAAAGAGTGAGCGAGTGTGAAAATCTAAATCTGCATCAGAAGTGATGTGATTGGCGCACTGTGTCATAAAGAGCTGTTTCTAAACAACTTCTATTTAGAATACATTATTTAAGTTCATTTTGGTATTACTCTAACTATAGCATTGTCAGATGTTTTTTTTACATGTAATTTGACACTTTGGTTATTATTAAATATTTTTAATGATACCTTTTCTGGATCAAGGCCCAAATCTTTAACAACAGCACATGACTGGGCTGCAAATGCTTCATTCAGCTCAAACAAGTCAACATCTTCAACCTTCCAGCTGGCTTTTTGAAGCTGAAGAAAATAATAAAAAAAGCCATTTGCTTGACGTATTTTACCACTTGTACAAACCCAGACATTCAGTGTAAATAAATTTTGCCTACTTAAATGATGCACTGCTGCCACTGAATTGTTCTGTCTCTGAAAAATTGATGACTATACATCCCGAGATCCCCCCTGGATCTCTTTGTTTAACACATTGACGCCCATACCGGCCATAACCGGCCAAGAGGAGACCACGAACTTCTACCACTTGTGACGTCATCACTTTTTACGCCAGAGGATGTCTTTGATAATCAACGGATAGAGTTGGAAAATGTCTAACAAAGCATGCCTAAACGAGCACAAAACGTTAAATTGGAGCAGAGATACACACAAAACAACTTGGATTTTTTCTTCCAAAATCACCCAAAAACGCGACCTTCACTACCATTGACACTCTTGTCAAAAAATTCCCTTTCCCAACATTTAATTTAAAACTTTTTCAACGTGAACAAAGGCGACTGAAAGGCCAACAAAACCACAAAACAAAAGGAGAGAAAAAGGAGAGCAAGAACGGCAAAAAAAAATAAAAGGAAAAGAAAAGCCTAAAGCCAGGTGAGTTTTTCAAACCCAAAAACTATGTCCAAATTTTGATTTCTGCGCATGCCCGAGAAAAATATTGAATTTGTTGCTTCTACGTAGAAGGGGATGTTAGTTGCCGTGTTTGAAACTAAGTTTTAGACAGTTTGACATTAAACTGTTGAGATAATGGCCAGAAATAGGCATCTGGGTTGTTAGATTGCCGCTTTTTGGGAAAAGCCCGGGTGTCAATGGGTTAAGACAGACAGGACAACAACAAACTAAATTGGCAATCTTGAATTTAAAAAAATTCAACTTTCAAGCTTCTTCTACTATTTTATTCAAGAACATTATTATGTTGACTAAAGATCCTTCTTATTTCACAGGTCATTAGTAGCCGGCAATTAGCAACCAGTAGCAATGAAGATCATTATAAGTAATAAGAATTTACTAAATGAAGGGCTGAGGGCATAAACGCCTTATGTCGATTTTGAGCAATTTTTTGTTTTCCTTCTCAGATTTGCCTCCTTTTTGGCATGTGATAAACAAATAAGTTGCAAAACATTGCCCAGTATTTTGTTTCGTTTAAAAAAAAAAATACACAGAGAAAAATATGTCGCGCAAAGGACTCAAACCTTAAAAAATAACAGCGTGAAACATGAAGTTTGCTGATTTACCTATTTGAACATCGCTTTTTATCGCTCCGCTGATTTCCATTGTTCAACAAACAAAGGCTTCTTCCAACAGCTAATATTTAAATACTGATTTACTCCAAACCCCCCCCCCCCCCCCCCAAATCAATGTTGCGAGTCATTTTCACAGACACAACCTTATTCTCACAGGATTGCATTGCTAGGCTCCAACATTGGATAGGGGGGAGAGGGGGGCTGTAAAACGGTCTGTTTATTGTTTTAACCGTTAAAAAACAGTTTGTTTACTGTTGTCCAGTTCTGACGTGAACAACGGTATTATACGCGTAAATCTACCTTGTCACCGCAATGAGAGATCCCGTGAGGCAATAATGCAACCTGCGTCACAGACAAACTCAACCGCCATTATACTGTTCAAAAATTTAGTGGTTTACAGCTGATCAACAACGCGGTGTAATGTTCTTTTGTATCATCAGTTAGGCGAGGTAAACGCTAATTTTGGTTGGTTTTATATCTCCATAAAGCCGCTATAACAACGTACTAAATATTTTTATAACTCTAAACATGGCCGTGATCTCATTAGCAAATCACTGTAAACAGCGGCCATTTTACCGCTTCTCTGATCTTCATTGTTCAAAGAAACAAAGGTTTCTTTACAAAGCGATACCGAGCTTAAAACTAATGTTTTTGAACACGTTATTTCTCTAAAACGAAGGAGAAACTAGCGAAAAAAATTACGGGCGATGTTTTGCAACTTATTTGTTTATCACATGCCAAAAAGGAGGCAAATCTGAGAAGAAAAAAAAATTGCTCAAAATCGACATACGGCAGATATGCCCTCAGCCCTTCAAATGTTCTCTTTTCCCGCCTCTCATAGGCTTCCCGCCCCCTTTACTCCTGGCTTCCTACACCCCCCCCCCCCCCACTTATGACAACCCTGAGACAGAAGTTTGCATGTAACTACATCAATCTTTGAACCTCTATTATCGTCCCTTTCAATAATGCTAGACTAGTAATTTGAAATTCTGTACCTAATCTAAGTAACAATCTCTACCTTGCTACGAGGGGCTGGTTACATGTGAAATTTCAGCCGGCAAGGGGGCTGGAATTTTGTTGCAATTACTGTACACGAAGATCTAGAATTTCAGCCCGGGCTGAAATATAAGCCTGGGTGCAAAATTCGCAGCCACCATCTTGTTTCATTGAAAACACAAATTATCACTGCACATGTCCAAGTTCACTTTTCAACCCGGGCTAAATTCCAATCCGATTACAAATTAGGCTTTTTAACCCTGTTTGACCAGGCTGAAAATTCCAGCCCAGTTTCTTAAACCAGGCTAGAATTTTCAGTCCTGGCTGAAATTGTAATAAAGATCACACCATTTGCTTCAACGCTGCCTATACATGTACTTACAGCTTTCCTTGTCGCAGGAATGGGTCCTGTGCCCATCACTGCTGGGTCCACACCGGCCTGACCCCAAGAGACAATACGAGCCAAAGGGACCACACCCCTCCTGGTGGCCTCGGCATATGACATTAGTACCACTGCGGCAGAACCATCATTGATACCAGAAGTATTTCCTGCTGTGACAGTGCCAGTACCATCCTGGAGAAAGCAGGGCTTGAGACGAGCAAGACCCTCCATATTAGTGCCGTGACGTGGGAATTCATCTTCTGTAACATCTGTTGTTCCTGTAAGTTTATACAGTGAGGTAAACATAAAGTCTGTTCACTTATGTCCAGGATTGAACGCAACAACAAATTTTACAATTTTTGTGATTTTTCGCTTCAGCTACAGATTTACAATTTTTACGAATTTTACGATTTTTCGTTATTGGTTTGCGAAAAATCGCAACTCAACGATTTTTCGTTACGGATGTGCGTGAGTTACAATTTTTTACACTTCTATGTCTTGCTAATTACCTCATCACCTCTCTGACACCACATTTGGGGTTTTTCTTGTAACTGCGATTTTTCGCAATTTTCGTAGTTGCGTTCAATCCTGGACATACAGTCTGTTCTGACAACCCTAAGGATCGTAGGAGCCAGAAGGCTCATCAGTGCTGCTGGTGCTTAACTTCGGTTTCTGTAGCATGAAGTGACTAGGAGCGTTAACCATTTGAATGGAATTTTCGGTCAGAATTTTCCTACAAATGGTACTGGACTTTTCTTATTCTGAAGGAAATGGAGCGGGAATGAGCTGTACCATTTGATATTTTACCGAATGCTGGAAGGGCCCTGGGTAAAAAAAACATGAGTAAACAAACTGTGTGTTTCATCAAGAAGCAAATGGTACAGTGATATTTCGATAATTACGGTTAAAAATGAGAAATGAGGAATACATCTGAAGGTATTCTTTTTTTCCCCGAACAATTTCAAGTGGAAAGGACTGTTCCATTTGATTTCCCACCGGAACAACCGGTTTTTCCACACAAATGGTAAATGCCCTAAGAGTATTGCTACTTCCCCTGGATGGGATGCTAGTCTATTGCAGGTTGTAACCCCCAGCATTTTTGTAGGTTGCTCTAATAATTCCCTGCTTTCCATTCAGGCATACTCCTGCAAAACGTGTAGGAGAATAAATCAGTTTTACAAACTAAATAACTGTGAAAGTAAAGCGATCGACTTTCCAAAGAATATAACACAATGACCCTGGCCACACTTGAATCCAGACCTGCCATCACAAAGGTGTATGCATGGCTAGTCATAGCCTGCATTGCAGTTGGAATCAATCGCCAGCAGTTGATTCCGTCTGCGACGCAGGCCAGGCTAGTCAGTTCTCAAACAAATACTGGATGTCATTTTTCAATGATTCAGGCCTGTTCAATTTACCTTTTCTGGTTTTGACAGGAACAGTGATAATCTCTTCTTTAAAGTAATCCTCCTTCTGTGAATTTTCAACTCGGTTTTGAGACACAACTGCAAACCGATCTTGGTCATCTCTGCTAACTTGCCACTGTTTGGCAACATTCTCAGCTAGAAAATCATTAAAAAAATTACAAGTTAGTATTAATTTATTACAGAAGCTTATCACCTAGAAGCGTACAAGTTCGATTCAATGCGTGGGTTTTTTCCCGACCAATCAAAATTAACTTCCTTATATGGAATGGCAGATGCGGTTTAAAGGGTCCCTCTCAACCAGAGTGCATTGCGGTCGTGAATCGCTTGAACCGCCATTTTCGATATAATGCGAAAAGATGGCCGCCAAAGTGACTTGGGACTTGTAGACCTTCCTTGTTCGAAAACATGCCGCATTCGCCGTCGAAGCGCAACAGGCAATCTAAAAATGAAACGGCGAAGTCGATATTGTTAAAGGAGAACACTTTTTAACTCTGGAATCAGCAGTGGACAGCAGAATTGAGTTTCGCGGATCTCACTATGCTGCACTATGAGGTCCTTTCTATAAACAGCGAGTTCGCCGAGCTGTTGCTACACAGGAAATGGTCGTCCAGATGGAAGAATACGATAGCAGCAGTAGCCACAATATACACGCCAAAGAGATCTGCTCGAAGTAGTGAGTCAGCGTTGATAATTTGTTTTAACTCTGTGACTGTCTGAATTAGTTATCGTATTAATTTAGCTTAAAATATTAAAGCTAGCTTATTTGTTGTAGCCAAAATACAAGGAACAGGCCCACTACTATTTAACTCATTGAAAATAATGATAATATTGTGTTAACGTTTGTTTTACGACTAGTTCTAAGCGTTCACGACCTTTTGTGTTCTTTTATTTTAATTTGTTGATTTCTGTATATTTTTTGTTAGGTCAGAGATCGATTTCCAGTCTATAAACACGGTTCAGGTTCAGTACATGTAAATTTTACCCTGTTGTCGACTGAAGGTAGCGATATGCTTCATAATAATTTTTTCAGTCGTTTGAATAAAGGAATCTCAAACATGGCCAGAGTCATTTGTAGTTGCCTATCACAGTGTGTTCTGCTTGGTCAATGGATCAAGGCAATGAATATTTTATAAGCTTACCTTGTGTCAGTAAACAATATTGTTCACTTTTATACATGTATCACTATGTTATGCCTTCTAAGAATGCTAATCCATACACGCTTACGCTCTAAGTATGAAAAAGCGAGGCCTAATGCATCGATCAATTCCAGTTGTTACCACCCCCCTCCCCCGGACATACCCCGGGGATTAGTAACAGCTGAAATTGATTGATGCATAAGGGACACAAGATTCCCCGCGAACTTTAAAAGAGTGGAAACATGGCTGTAGAAATAACATTGAGCGATTTAGAGGTTGCAAAATTAAAATATTCCTGGAGCATTTATAGAAAATAAAAGCAAAGTTTTGGCTGAAATGTACACAACTGGATTTTCCTGAATTCTTGATGGAAAGGCCAATGGAGTCTTCAATAACAACTTCCAGGGTTAATTTTACAACCTCTAAATCACTTGATGTTGTTTCTTCAGCTATGTTTCCACTGTTATAAAGTTCGCCCTTAGGCCTCGCTTTCATGCTTAGGGCGTAAACGTGTATATTAATGATTGATTAGGGAGTGCATGGGACATTGAAAATAACTAAAAAAATAATAAAAAATAATATTGTTGCTGTATTTTTTAATGGGATTTAAATGTAAACCCACATCATGCTATAAGCAGAGATATTGATTATATATTTTTGACAGCATGCAATGGACTGGGGTTGGTGACAAGAACAATATTTCAATTATCCAATAGTCTCTCAGCTATATATCAACCCTTTATTTGCTCTCCACTGGAGACCCCTTTATAAATGGGGATATAGAAGACTCCTCAGAAAGGTTGTTTTTTGAAGAACATAAAAAGGTGCATATGTTTACATGTCCTGATCAGATGTTGACACCAGTCATAAATATTATGATAAGTTTGCAGAAAATCAAAAATTATAGTGAGACAAAACACATATCTTATATGAACTAGGCCTAGCAAGGGACGTAATGTCCTATTGTCTATTTACCCGCCATTGGCGAATTGTGTAAATAAATAAATAAACTATAAACAAGTAAATGTGTTCACTCACGCAAAATGGATATGTAACCCAGATTTAAGATGTAATCACCAATGTCATGATATTTTTGTTGCTTTTTATTGGTATGCAACAGCTTTTGCAATGAAAGAATTGGCGTGGCATGCACTGAAATTGTAGAAAACAATCAATCCCAGTGGAGTAACTTTAGCTATATGATAACACTTGTTATTTGTTTATTTCTCTAATTGAAGTACTTTCAAGTTAGATATTTCTGGCCTGTGTTATCCAACCAGCCTTGGATCACGACGTCCATGTCTTTTGAGACATAGAGGGTTGATTCAAGATAGCTTATAGTAACATATCAAATAATAATTATTGTTATGTTGTCCCAGAGAAAGAATAGAAAACTTAAAAATACTGGGTTGCCCTTAGGCTCAATTTCCGCCGCTCTCTCGAGTCCGGTCTTCGTTCCTCCCCTTTGGGGATGAGCATGGGCTCATTTTCCCGAACAGCGGCTGGTAATCGAGCCTGCATGTAGGTTGCCCTCTGCTCCAAAATAACTACCCAAAATAGTAAATAATCAAGACACCATTGCTCGCCTATTGAAGTAAGTCCCACCAATCCCCAGATTCTGGCTCCAACAATAGCCATGTGGGAATGGTCAAGCCAAGCTTTCAAGATTTAAGGAAAAACATATAATCACAATCTGGGGCTGGAAGGATTATTAAAGACCAGCAAATGGAAAACATAATTATTATTATTTTTCCCAGGACCTTTCTGAAAATCACTTTCTCAGTGAGAGAGCCTCTTCAGTCTTGGTATAAAATTATATTATTATTGCTGCATCAACTTGTTGCAGCTCATTCTGAAACACTTTTTTATTCCGATTATACCCCCAAACAAGGATATAAGCCCCACAGCATATAAGCCCATCCAAACCCCTTACGAAGTTGTATAAAATAACCCAGGGCTTATAACCGGGATATTTGTGGTATTGTGGAGCAGTTGAATAGAGATGACTCGTTTTGTACAACATTGCTCTGTCCTCTGATGTTTGCATGGGTCTGCACACCCCCACAATCACACCATTCTCCAGGTGAGTCTTCAGGATTAGGACCACCTGCAATTAGGATAAAAGGAAGCTGTCTTTTCTATACTGTCAATAGCTTGACTGAAATTCGATTTTCTTGCTCTAAAAATAGCCTACAAGAGATTTGAACATATTGTATTTTAATCGGGAAACTTGGCTAAAAATGTACAAGTTCGTTTGGAAGGAAATATTCCAAATTTTCGAATAAAGGAATAGCTTTTGTTTTGCTGGAGTGGTGGGGTCGATAGTTTGACTGTTTATTGAGATAAAACAAGGCGAAAGAGACTTCTAAATGAACCGCTTGCTCTTGCGGACTGAAAGCACCGATACACTATAAATTATAAACGACAAAGTCTGGCGAAGAGATGTTTTATATTTATATGTGTGTCTTCCTGTAGAACAAGTCCATGTATGGTTGCCACACCTAAAGAAAACAAAACTTCCCCGACCTTCGCAATAAATTTAGAGTTTCCTTGATCAGATAACAAACTTCTTGACATTTTCCTGACCTTGAAAAAACTTTTCGCTGACTCGATCTGACCTCGAATACAAGCTTAAATGACCCATAAATGCGACAAAATTCATTCAAACTGGAGAAAATACTCACTGTATGCCCTTCGGGAACTGCATCCACGCTAATTTCTGCAACCAAGGAACCGTACACGTTTACACTTTTCATTTTGTCCTGACACATTCCTCGATTCAAAATGGCGGCTGCCGCGTTTCCCGAATCAAAACAATAACACACGACCGCAATGCACACTGGTTGAGAGGGACCCTTAACGCGGGATTTTTCCCGGGAATATTTTTATTCGTCGAGGCGCGTAAAAGTGCGTACTGCGTAGTCGATTTTCCGGAATCTTGTCTGCAATTCTGAGAATCAACCAGCTTTAATAAAGTATACACACTCATGTTACGTATCTTTTTCTAGCAAAAAATATCAAACATCAACACCACAGTTTAAAAGCAAGTGTTTTATTGTGTACTAAACTTCATGATACGATATTTTCTAGCCACAAAATTTCGAAAAATTACGAGTGGAAAATTCGCTTGCCGCAAGACCAACAAGCTCACTAAATACGGCTAAATAAAAGACAAATCGGTAAAACGTTAATATTAGTATAGGTTAAAATCAACTTTTTAAAGTGTTAAAGGTGGTTTTCGGGTCTGAAGAACTGCTCTCAAAGCGTAACGGCAAATGCATGAAAATGGCAATTTATTCTTCCCTGCGTGATCGACAACAATCTCTCAAAAACTTAGCACAAAAACATTGTACAAACGTTACCCACGAGAAAAAAACCCACATTTTTGGATAAGGAAAGCTATCTGGTTTTTCTGAAGCAATACTGTCGATAGTTTGATCGAAATAACGGTTGTTTTCTTGTTGGGAAAGTCTTAAAGCTACTGGAAGCGGTTGTTTTGAAATTAATAACTCAGTTTTTGACAGCGAAAGAAAGCTTTGCGAACACAAATCCTCAGCTACAAGCTCGTGAAATAAATGAATCATCGACTTATACAATTCAGTTACAGTACACTAACTAGACAGGTTAAACAACCCATTTCAAGCTTAAAGAGGTTGTCGGCTCTCAACCTTGCTCTTTATATAAACCAAACTTGTAAACAACAATAATAATTAAGCTTATCATCCGCGCGTAAATAGATCGATCTAGAACTCGTTAAAAACACAACGACACCTTTTTACAAATTCGTTTGCAGTGAAATACTCCACATTTTTAGGTAAGTGAATAGCTTTCTATTTTGTTAAAGCGATACTGTCGCTACTTTGACTGTAAGTTTTAAAATTATCTTTCTCAGAAAACATCTACAAGAGAACTTGAAAACAACCACAATTTACCTATAACCGCACGCTAAATATTTTCTGTCGACAAACACGTTAAGTAAACACCAAAACATATTTACAAAAAATACTCATAATTTTCGGATAAAGGAGTAGTTTTCTGTTTCCTCGATTGATACTACCGTTATGTTTGACTATAATAATGTCCTCTTGCTCAAAAAATCTGCAAAAAGATTTACTTGCGGTTCTTTGAAATCAACAACTGTTGACAGCGATCAAAAACATAACACAAGATCCTTACCCGGCGATGGCATTTCCTCTACTGTATCTCACATATCCCGACTAGCTGGCTAGCTCCTCAACTCGTACCACATGCGGGTCTTTTTTCTTTTCAGAAAATATAAAATCAAAGAAATCCTGAAGCACAGCGTATTTAGCTTATCCATCGAAAAAAATTGTCACTTTTGGCTATTAACAACAAGCTAATTGCATGCATTTCACTGATTCAAACTCATTGAGGACGAGTCGAAATAAACCTTCAAGGTTTCTGTCAACTCACCGGGAACTCTTCCAAATAATACTTCAACACTTAGCGCTTTCCCAGCATTACAAATGTCCTAATATTTTCTTCGGGCGAAAAGTTTCCTCGCGAAGCAGCCATTACAGATGTAGTTCTCGCGAGGAGCGTGAAAATCCTAGTTTCCATATAAGGGCAAAATTGATTCAGCGATTCTGATTGGTCGGGAAAAAACCCACGCATTGTTCCAAACCAGAAACTAATCACGAATAAGGTGATAAGCTTCTGTCCAAACATATAAAGAGAAGTTACACGCTTCTAGGTGATAAGCTTCTGTTTATTATTAATAGCACTTAATTATTGAATAAAAAATTACGTTTATGAATTATGATACACGTGCTGCTTTTTATGTGGCTACATGGAATTTAGGCTAAGTTAAAATCGAGCCAATGCGGCCTTTATGCCTCTCTAGGGTGAAGAGGATGAGTCTTGAGTCAATGGTGGTCAGCAGCTCTCCCACGGATTCGCATATACGGGGTTTTCAGGGCTTCACGCGTTTTGGTTCCAGCTTCGTATGGAAGCGCAGTTTGCCGTTTAGCCCTGTCACACTTGCCGTGTGCTTTGCTGCTCCCACTCCTCCCTCCCTTCTTTGGCTTGGCAAGTATTGGCTTCTGGTAAGTATATGGGTTGGTAAGTATCTCCACTGATTCTATCAGTGTGACGGTGCCTGGTGGTTTCCGTACTCAGGGTTGCCGTGGATACCTACACGCTCTGCGTGAATCATGCCTGGCTCCATTGGTGATGAGTTTAAAGAGTTAACTCTTCCAATCCAAGGGACCAGTGGAGCCAGATGGCCATCTGGTGCTGGCGATTACATGTAACTCGCGGTTTCTTGTAGCGTCACACAAGAAATCATCCTCGGAGACCCAGGGGTTAGAAGTCTTGATGACGAAACGAACCCAGGTTCTTTTCGTCATCAAGACTTCTAACCCCTGGGTCTCCGAGGATGACAAGAAATATAACCGAGGCCGAACTTGGCTGTCAATCACGCCTTCAATTCCCGTGTGCATGAAAAATTGCCATTATATCTTACTTGTAATAATTAGTTTATTGTTTTAATTAGTTATTGTTTTAAGCCTTCTCCGAATTTAACAGTATCTTTTTAGTATATTTTTGTAATTTATATTAAGTACCCATAGTCCTTAGGGAACTTTTTATACCCAGAATGCTTAGGAAATAAAGTTGTGTTGAAACTGCCATGTTGGATCTGGCCTCATGTATTGAGAGTCTAGTTATAAACTGACAATATGTGACCCTCCATAGGAAAAGGGGGCTTAAGGTGATTTTTTACAAAACGCATTTAAACGCAGCTTTTGAAATGCATTTCAAACGCATTTCAAATTATTTCAAATGCATTTCAAATGTGTTTCAAACGGTTTCAAACTGAAGGCGTTTCTGTAGAAGAAACGCGTTTCATTGTGTTTGAAACACAAAGATAATTAATTAAGATGTGGCATAATTATTGCCATTACAGAGGTTAACTGCCATACGCCGGCCAAATTTATAACAGAGCCGGACAACTAGGGTCTTTTTTGTAGGGAAGCTCGCGCACGAACTATTAGACGAATGAATAGAAAAAGTTTTGCAGAACCGGTTCAAGCGTGATGGAAACAAGTCCTATTAATAAATGCTAAAAGCGGGAAACTTTATAGCTTTAGCTTAAAAAATAGTATCCGATATACGGATAGCTTCGAAGGGGCAGCTCATAATCATGGATTAAACGTAAACAAAATATTAAGAATCGATGACGTGTAAAGTTTCTAAAATTATAAACTAAGTTCATTCGTAAATCTTGTATGTATCATCGACGGTCGTAGCCTAATTTACATTCCGTAGATTATTATCTGTTCTCTGGATCATGCTGGATACATGACGCACGCAATAAAAAACTGCTAACAGCTGCTAACAGCTACTAGCATTAACTGAAAAATTGAACAGAACTACAAACGTATGTAAAAATCGACCGCCATTTCCTTCATTCAAGATACAAAAGAATGTCGCGCTTTTGTGAACAGATGATCGGCGGACTGATTAACTAAAGATAACACTGACGTCTTCGACCCGCAAGAGTTACAAGTATGTTACAGAGGAGTTAATACAGCGAGGTAAATTGTTTGTAACATTACAGGAAAGAAAACGAGGAGTTATCATCGTAGTGTTGGTTTCACTTGGAATCGAGGCATAGAACTGATGGGCGTCCGTGACAAACGTCAGTGTTGCGTGCGTTATATCTCGATCTGCGGTTAGAAGTCTTGTCTGCTGTCGATGTCATGTCAAGCCTTGTCCGAGCGTTTTCTGTTTTAGGTGCACGCTCAATGCATTGCGAAGTGTTTGAAAAACGTTGCAAGATCGTCAATTTATACACATGTAATGATGTTTATACTGTGTACGTGCTCGCTTACACGTTTTTAGAACAAGAAATACACCTGAATATTCCTGTTATCTTTCTTGATATCTTTCGCGTATTACACGTAAACATGCTTTTAGAACAAGGTTATTCCCCGGGATTATTCCAGCGTCTTTAGGAACACTTTTACGCGCTGTTCTCTTATTAAACAAATTAATTACTAGGTACATGATGTAGGCGAGTTGACTTCAGTGTGGCGAGTTAACTTGTTGGCGAAGCGACCGGCTTCGCATACGGAACTTGATTGGACTTTGTCCAAATATTGTACGAAAACCGAGTGGAAGGTTTTCGATGGTTGCGACTCAGATGAAGCTTAAATCAACGGAGACGACGCTCCAAGAATACTAATTCATGCATTGGAATGTCGTACGATCTTGAATTCATACTCGAAAGGAAAGGTAAATTACAGAATTACAGGAGTTGACAAAATAATGTCATAGCTTGTTCACGCATCACATTTGTTCACATTTCCGTTAATTTTGAGATACCGCTATGCACTCTATAAAAACTTTCTTGTTGTTTATTTTATTGATCGACCTAACGATGGAATATTCACTGAACTTTTAATCAAAAGTAAAAAGTGTGACTGCACCACCATGATTTATCTAGCTTTTTTAAATTTCATTAACGACGCCTGAAGTGTACCGTTTACCATCTTCAGTCCAGCATTTTATTTGTTGTGTTGTCGAATAATTATGCTTCAGTGGTAATAATAATGCAGGTTGTTGACAGATGGGCGTTTCAAATGCGTTTCTCCACGTCTCAAACGCTGAAAAAAGTAAACGTTTCTAACACTGTTTGAAATGTGTTTCAAACGGGTTTCAAATGCGTTTCAAATATAAACGCCTTGAAACGCTGATGCGATAAGCCCCCTTTTCCTATGGAGGGTCACATATTATTACAATTTTGTACGTAATTAGCGCCTTTGAATCGCTGAGAAAAGGCGCTATAGAAATCTATTATTATTATTATTATTATTATTATTATTATTATTATAATAATATGGAATATTCAATCTGCTGTGGGCAAATTATTCTCAGTTGCATATAATTTGCACAATACTGCAGGAAATCACTAAGTATACCAACAAGGAAGAAATTGCTTTACCTGTTATTCCCATGTGGTAGCCATGAAAGGCATCAATAAGCCCATCTAACACCATAAGTATCCATAAGTTTAGCATCACCCATCTTCAATGGTGTCCTCATATTACAACAATGTGGGGCCTGGAAGAAACAATAATAACAATAATAATGCAGTAGTTTAATCATTAGCCTCAGTGGGGCAACGGATGTTTTCTGGTTGGGTAAACTTTAATCCGCATCATAATAAGTTGGGACCCTTGAGCAATAGTTCACATTAATTTTTTGTTGGTTGTTACTCGTCTTACTCTAATTTAACCAATCTTTAAACGGTCTCTGTAGTGCCAAAGTATAGATCATTTTCATGTGACGTCATTAAAATGCTAAATTCAAAACTATTGATCCTACAAAGCTGTTATTTCAGTATATTCCATACATCAGTGTCGTTAGTTGCTGGGGAAATTTTTGTGCCAGCAGATTGCTTCGTTTTGGAGATGAAGTGTTTTTGAAATTTGAGACGGCCTGGTTCAACGTGACCTGAAATGTTACACAAACCAATATTTTTCGCACTTTTAAATACTTTTCTGATATCCTATTAAGTTAAAAATGATAACTAAAGCATTCAGAAGTGAAAACGTATGACTTCGGTAGCAAAATCATTTTTATTCTCGCAGACATTTTTTGGCGGACCAAAGTGGTCCACCAATATGGCGGACTCATACTAAGTTCTGTAATTTTCCGAATATTTTTTTCCCAATAACTTTGTTGCAATGAACACTGGCCACTATCAAAACTTGGGAATATATTTATTTGCACGCAAAACGATCTTGTTATTTTGGTGAAAACGATCTATTGGGAGGAAACTGAGACATTTGGGGCCAAACTTACCCACACTGTCGGAGCTTATCCTGGTTTCCATAGCATGATTTCTAACCTCAAAAAGTCCCCAAATCGCTAATTTCAAACCCCAAAAAGGCCTTTGCATTTCACCGTCACTACTATACACGTACCTGAGTACCCCCCCCCCCCCCCACCCCGCTGGGACACTTACCTGACTCATACTTTCCTGGCCACCAGCAACAATGACAGCTGACTCATCACACACAACAGCTTGGTAGCCTAGTGCGACAGCCTTTAAGCCAGAACCACACAGCATATTCACACCATAAGCTGGAACAGATGATGGGATACCAGCATTCATCGCTGCCCTGGCGGGCAGGTCCCTGTCCCTGTCCTAAAACAGTAACAGTACAGGAAAATAAAAACCAGACTCGGAAAGACTTTTTCTAAAGAAAACTTCATTTGTCTGATGAGGAAATTCCAGCATGCAAAAATGTAACATAAAAAAAATTAATGTTGCGATTCACGAATATCAGTTTTTCAAGTGAAATTTAACATGGAATTTATTAGTCAGAAAATCCAGAAAATCGAAAGATCAAAATTTTCAAATGTCAAATGCCCAAAAGTTTAGCTTGAGGGATGACGTCACTGGGAAATGATTAGCACATATGGTATGTCCCTTGACATTAGTCATTGTCCCCTCCCTCCCCAGTGGGTAGAGGGGGGGTTACAGGGTGGGAAGCGGGGAGTATAGGGGGCAGGATTCCTAAGGTAGTGGGAACTGGGAGAAATAGGAGAAAATGTTGCAACATTGCATAATATTTTGCAATAGAAAAAGCACAAAGAGGTGGGAGCCATCATTAAAGTGCCCATAACCTTTTTTATTTTTTTATTTTCTCATCTGAATCTAAACATTACCCAAGGAATTTCTGCGAAACAATTTTGCGATTTGCAAAAAACGTGAATTTTTTATGAATGTTTCAAATCTTCAAATCCTATTTTTGTTTGGTATACCCGTCCCGCTGTAAGAAGGCCGACGGGCTCACATTTTCCTGAATGTACGTCACAATTCCTTTTGTTTTGAAGCCACGTGTTCCTTAATCTACGTCACAGTTCCTTTGTCTGATGTCACGTGTTCCTTAATCTACGTCACAGATCCTTTGTGAACCGAGAAGGACCCAGGGGAGACTAAAGCAAATGGTGATCCAAAATGGCGGCAAATTTGAAAGTTTTATAACATTCATAAACAATTCGCGTTTTCTGAAAATGGGAAAATTTTTTTGCAGAATTTCCTTGGGTGATTGTTTAGATTCAGATGAGAAAATAAAATAAAAAGGTTATAGGCACTTTAAAGTAGGAGGCGGAAACAAGCTTTTAGCCAGACGGGCGTCCGGGTGGTCCAGTGGACGCCCAATCCTGGGAGAAGATGATTAAAAATGCACCAAAGCTTTAAAACATTTATGGGGAAACACGCCTTTAGGGCGCCCACTTTTCAACTTCTGACGTCAGAGCTCCCTACCCCCCGCCACCCCACCCTCGATCGGGAAATCCCCAAATCCTGACGACATTCGACTGTCTTTGTCAAAGCAATGGAGGTACACCTGTATCTCTTTGTAAAAATAGAAAGGTAAACCATAATTACGTTATTTATATGTGCAATACGTACCCGCGGTGCAAACTTGTCCCCATGACCACTTCAGCCACGTCAGACGCAGGAACCTTGCCCGCGCCAAAACATCTCGAATGACCATGGCGCCAAGTTCATGGGCTTTAAGAGAACTAAGACAACCGTTCAAGTTCCCAATTGGCGTTCTCCCTGCTGCAACAATTACAACATCGGAATTATTGTATCCCGAACTGGCCGCCATTGTACAATCGTGTCTGGAGTCTCACGCGGAAAACCCTGGGACGAGGCTCACGTGCCTTCTTACATAACGTCCCTTAAAAAATTTAGAATTCCACTGTTTTGATATACTGGCAGGCTCAAGGTTTCCTCTGACAAACAAGAAACATGGCGTCACAAGTTGGTGTTGTGAGTAGTCGAAGTTGGCATTTAAAATTTACTATTTGCCGTTATATTTAACTTTATTTTGTAGCCACGCGAATTTTCCTTTAACAGAGAAGATTTAACGGCTAGCAATATGCTTTTTTCTACAGGCGGCGAGAGCTCGGAATCAATGGGGAAGAAAGGCCAAGCAAGCAACAGCTCTGTCGTAGAAGAAGACGATTATACTGCAGCCGGCCCATCGTCATCTTCTTCATCCTCCACAGCCGCTGATAAACGAGCAGAAAGAATAAAGAAATTACGAGACCTTCAACTTAGAAGGGTATGGTCGTCGTTTTGATGTTGACCAGTTTAATGTTATCTCATGATCATACTGAAGTGTTTTTCTATATAAGCCCGGACGTTACAAATCGAACCGTTCGGTAATCGAACGATTGGATTAAATTGGTTCGGTAATCGAACTCAATCGAACCAAAAAATTGATGTGAGAATTCGATTGCGTTCGATTTCTGAACCGAATCTAAAAATAACTCAAAATATACCATTGATTTTAATAGGATATTTTTTGCAATCACCTCTGCCATTGGGACATTCCATTTTTTATCACACCACCCCCCCCCCCCCCCCCCCCCTATATAAGAAGCCGACACAATTTTGGACCCCTCGGATGCATTTTTCATTTGCATTTTTGCATTTTTGGAATCTGCCCTTCTTCCATAGGGGGAGGGGGGTCGGATAAAAAATGGAATGTCCCATTGAACCTAATCGGACTAAATATAACCTAATCAAATGTTCGATTGCATCCGATTACTCCAAATTTTTTTGTGAGAGTTTGATTGTCTCCGATTACTGAACCCGGTGTGATTGGGTTTGATTAGATTCAGTTGAGTTCGATTTTTTCACATAGTAATGTCGGGTATAAAGCTCCATTTAGTCATCATCTCAATATTGTATGAAACAACAACGTTTTAGCAAATCAGGAAGTCTGAGAAAATGACTGATACTTTTCTGTTGTGCTGGATTTTCCAATAATAATATTATATGCACCTACCACCCTGACTATTGCCAAATTTGACTTACACTGGTAGAGTCTGGGATCCAGGGTGGGAAGTTTTATTTTTGTGAGGAGGCTGGGTTTTTTGGTGGAAATGGAGTTTTATGGTCACTAATCAGTGGCGGATCTAGGGAAGGGGCCCGGTGCGCCCGTATATGGGTGAAAATATTTAAGGAAAGTGATGGAAAATTTTTCGGGCCCCCACCTTATAAACGGGTCTGGATCCGCCGCTGCTAATTATTATTAGTTAGTTTTTACATTAAAATTACTTTCATGTAGGTAGCCGTTGGTGACCTTTTACCTGGGTTATGTAACTTCAACATTTTTGTGGGGGCTTATTTTTTGGAAAATATTTTAATAATATTAATTTTGTTCGCGAAATGAGGCCGTAAATTAAATCATCAAGAGGTGGCAGAGGAGGATAAAGAAAGAAGTTGCCTGCAAATCATGAAGCCATGCAACGTCGTGTAGAATGGAGAAGCAAGGAAGAAGAGGCCAGAAGGTACATGTACATTATGTACTTTTCATGATTATGTCTAAGATATTGAGCCACGCTGGAAATCTTCAATGGCAACATAATTTTAAATCATAATACAGTTGAACCCCACTAATTCAAACTCTCAAGGAAACGGAAAATTGTTCGAATTAGCAGGGGTTCGAAATTAACCGATAGTAAATAACTGAAAAAGTAAGGGCAACTTAGGGAAATGGGTTTGAGTTCGAAATAGCGGGGAATTCGAATTAACCAAGGTCGAATTAGCGGGGTTCAACTGTATTAACCCTTTCACTCCCAGAGTCAAACCTTGAGTCCATAAAATGTGGTTGTATCGTTTGAGTCTGGATGAAACCCTGGTGTGTGATCATTCAAACGAAAGCTATTGAGAAGTACTTTCATGCGGTACTGTTTACTATGCTGTACAAGGTGGTTCTAACTTTTTAGTGTGTGGATGAAACCTTAGTCTGTGACCATTTCAAATAAAAGCTATTGAGCAGTACATGTACGTTCATGTGGTACTGTTTATTACAGAATGCTGTACAAGGTGGTTCTAACTTTTTAGTCTGTGGATGAAACCCTAGTTTGCGACATTCAAATAAAAGCTATTGAGTAGTACTTTCATGTGGTGCTGTTTGATTTTGACAATTTTGCAAAATGAAATTCAAGATTTTCCCCTCAGTTTTGAGTGAAAGGGTTAATATACATGTTTATTATACGACATGGAATTTTAGAGTGCGAATACGCACAAAGACGAGAGCAGATATGAGACCGTATTACACAGGTCTCAGTTCCCCTGACCACGCGCTACGGAAAACACTGTTTGAAAGCCTATATTTTAGGAAAGATATTATGTCGTATAATAAACAATTTATTCAGCGGAAAGTTGTGTAATACGGCTGGGTATTTTTACGAGTCAGTGTTTATTTTTTCTCGCCTAAAGGCTCGAAAAAATAAAACTGACTCGTAAAAATACCCAGCCGTATTACACAACTTTCCGCTGAATAACCTCTATTTATTATACGACATAGCATTTTAGAGTGCGAATACGCACAAAAGACGAGAGCAAATATGAGACCGTATTACACGGACCGTGCATTTCAAGAGCAGAGAGGCAGTGAGCCCCTACACGTACAGTATATGTATACTGTATAGTTTAGATTTCTATTTAGAATAATTCTTGGCAATTTGAATATATAAAAACAAAAATTTGGCTTGTATAGGGTCGAGGGGCTGGGCAAAAACCAAAAATATTCTTGGGGCAACCAAACCAAGTCCCTGTGGTTGCCCCAGGGATAACTAGACACAAAAATAAATTTTGAACGCCTGTAAATTAATCAAAAACATTGTTGAGTGGCAACGGTTAGCGTCGTCTGTACACAAAGAGGTGTCCGTATTTTAGAGGTCATGACATCACTTTAAAAGCTCCACTGACGATAAGAAATCTTGATGATAAATAGACTGTCAGTGATAACATGTCGATAAACTGATTGAAAATAAAATATATATATAATGCTACCTTTATAGTATGGACAATGGGACAATAATTGATTAACTTTGATCTGTAACCACAAACAGGAAATTGTATTTGAAAACGGACTGCTATCATTGGAGTGTCCCATAACAAAGAGGTTAATTTTATACGAATTTGGGCTCTCTGGGCCGAGGTTTAGTTGTCTGTTGTCCGTATTAGAGAGAGGTCCGTATTATAGAGGTTTTCTTGGGCATTTTGCCCGGGACCAAGGGAACTGTCGTCCGTAATAGAGGTGTCCGTATTAGAGAGGTGTCCGTAAGGAGAGGTTCAACTGTATATGAAACATTTGCTCAGTAGTTCTTCTTGTATGATTTGTCTCAGGAAGCTGAATCTCGTGGGGAGGATTATGACAGAGTTAAGATGTTAGAGATGACTGCCGAGGATGCAGACAAATTTTGAGAGGAAGAGAAAGAAGAAAAATCCTGATCAAGGCTTTTCAGGTACATGCACGGTGGGCAAAAAGTGGACCCCAAAACGCTCACCTTTCATTCAATTTTTCACGTTGTTGATGCAGGTTACCTGAAATTTTACAATAATATAGAACTCTACATATTTCTAAAAATTTGTTTTTCAAATTCGAAATTTTTGGTGGGAAAATGAAAATAAAAAGTAAATAAGCCCCCCACTTTTCATTAACCCCCCCCCCCCCCCCACTCCCTCAAACATGCTTGAAATAGAGGATTTACGGTATGTCTGGACAAGTTTGGAAGGACATAATTATGTCCTGTGATTGGAAAAAAATAATTATTTTCAGCCCTGTTTACTGGTTTTCCCCTTTCCATGAGGGTTCAATTTGACTGCTTGTTTGGAGATGTTAGCGGCAGGTTTTCACAGACAGTAGTCAATAATTTGTTTCTTGATTCAAGATGACTTACAGTGTAGCGGAATTGCTATTTTTCATGTGGTAGGCTTTGCTGCAGCTCAGTACAGACAGTTACCAACGCCTTACCAAACAAATGAAACCTTCGGACGATTACAAGAGAGAGAAGGAGGAAAAGTAAAGTACCAAATAATAACAGGGTTTCTTTCCAGGCTTGGGTCACTTGGAGGTTTGACATTACTCAGTGCAGACCCCCAAACTTTTTGTATCTGAATAGTGGGAACACTGCATAATCTTCATGTTTGAGTCACTGTGGTGCTTTTTCTGCAGGGTAGTTTGTTTCTTCAGTGTGTGAGTAGTTTAATGGGAAAATACGAAATTGATGCTCCATTGCTCCTAATATTCATAAGGTAAACTAACCTAAAGCCCCTCAGGCCAAACTGCCGGAGCTTATCCCATTTTCTGTAGCATGAAGCCAATTAGGAGTATTGCTACTCCCCCTGCCTGGATGGGATGTCTAGTCCATCACAGATTAACCCTGGCCAAGCATTTGTTGCCGGTACCCATTTACAATGACCCCCGCACAGCACTCAAACTCAGACTGCTCGATCTGGTGCCCAATGCACGTCTCCCACCCCAATCTTTCATGATCAAAATTATCTTTTATAACTAAACCTGCTGCCCTGATATCTAAAAATAAGGTTTTTACACCTTTCATTTTGTTGCAGAGGGGAGGCCATGATGTACCCCAATGTAGATGATGGTAATTATGGAGGACAGGGAAAAGTTCCAGAGGCTGCAGTAGACAGGATGGTTGCTGACCTAGAAAAGCAGTAAGTGTAGTAATCAGACAGTCATTCTTGAAACTGCAAGATGGACTGCTGTAATGGTTAGTGTGTATACTGGACTTCCACATCAAGATGTGCAGGTTTAAGCCTGGCCTGGCACAGTCACTGATGAGCTATAAGTCTCCTCTTATCCCAAAAATTCATGTGAATGTATCGCTCAGGCCCCAGGGGGGTACTCCACATTTAAAGTGACGGGGAGGTGCAAATGGGGACATAAATTAAAAACGTAAAAAATCCCTAGGGCTTCAAGTGAAACCCCCCCAAAACCCTGAACCAAATTTAAACCCCCCCAAAATGCTGAATTTTGGAAGGTTCCGTAAAAATAAGTTGTGATCAGTTTCAAGAACAAAATGTAATGTAATGCGAGCCGATCGTAACAACAAGTGTGTGTACTACCTTTATTCGTACTAAATTTTGCGCGTACTTAATTTCGCGAAATCGACAGATCCGTATTTCGCAAGGCTTTATTTTCGCAATTTCAGAGAAAATAGGGCTGAAAGGCTTAAAATTTTGCGAAAATATTATAGTCTTTATTTTCGTGACTTTTTTCAAATCGCAAAAATTAAGACGCGCGAAAATAAGTATGAATAAGGTACATGCCACATATCCATAAGCACACAAGTACGGTAACATTTTTTTTGCTGAAATACCCCAAAAAATCCCAACTAAAATCAAACTACCCAAAAAAATCCTTTGCCACCTCCCCGTCACTTTAAATCTGGAGTACCCCCTGGAGCTCAGGCATAAAAGGTAAAGCCGTTCGGGCCAAAACTGGCAACTGCTGGAGATAATCCCGGTTTCCATAGCACAAAGCGGAGTAGGTCCAATGCCAGGTTACCCCGCAGCATTTTGTTAGGTTGCCATCAGCTAACAGTTTGCCAGTACTCATTTATACTCCTGGGTGGAGAGCCCGGGGGGGGGGGGGGGGGGGGGGTACTCAAAAAAGTTTTATACGGGGAGACTCCGCCCAGAGATCCAACCCCTTACCCTTTCATATACCATTTTTCACAGAAAAGGTAACCCTTTTCATATACCTTCCATAGAAAATGGTACCCCTTTCATATACCTTCCATAGAAATTATGAAAATGGTACCCCTTTCACATACCTACAGTAGAAGCACTGCATCCCTTTTCTATACCCTTGTAATGAACTTAATGAAACAATATATATCCACCAGAAAATCATCAAGCATTACCAGTAGAGATGTTAACCAAACAATAATATCATTTACTCGTGAAATCCCTACCCTTTCATATACTTCAACTCGTGAAATGCTACCTTTCATATACTTCAACTCGTGAAATCCCTACCCTTTCACATACCTCGAGCCTAAAAAAAGGACCCCTTTCGGGCGGAGAGCCTCCCCGTATAGTCCATTATAGGGAGTACCCCCCCCCCCCCCCCCGGGGTGGAGAGGCACTGTGGTAGTGGTGTCCAAGAACACAACACAGTGACCCCAGCCAGGGCTCAAATCCAAACCGCTCATTCTGGAATCCAATGCGCTAACCATATAGGCCATCACATCTCTCATGGCAAAACTAGGACGGTAGACCACAAAAATATTAGTAGGAGAATTTTTTTAAGTAGAAGTTGCATGAGGGGTGGGTGATAAACACCACGTACTGCTAAAAAAATATCGAAGCACTGTGTGAAGAAAGAAAACCGCTGTCCAAAGAGTCCCCCAGTCAGATCATTGATTTGAACTTCTTACATTGCAGAATTGAAAAGCGAGAAAAGTAACAGCCGTCGAAGAGCTCACCAAGATGAAGCAGACATTGATTACATCAATCGAACGTAACATGAAATTCAACAAGAAACTAGCAAGGTTTATGATCCATTCACTTCTGAAATCAAACAGAACTTGGAGAGAGGAACTGCAATATAGATGAACACAAAATATAAAAATTAATTTCTTGTTTCAAGTACTGTACAGATCTTTCTGTGCCAAATTAGAAAAACAAATTACACTTTTCACAGGCTGTAGTCAGTAATCAGAACGCCTTATCACCTAAGCTTCTCATAATCCAGCCAAAATTTTTCTGTAGCACATCTCTTAGCCTGCCAATGCAGGCGGTTTGTGGGGCTTTCGATTGTTTATCTCCTTCGAGTGTTTAGCTGCCAACTTGGATTCGCAAAAACGTGGAGAGTTGGGGCGAGTGAAAGAGGGCGAGGAAGGGGGCGGGGTTGGGGCGGGGTAAGATTCACCCTCTCCCTCGCCTTTCTGGCCTGAACTCCCTCTCCCTTCGTCGTTCTTTGCACTCGCCCCAAGCCTCCAATGTTTTCCTAATCCAAGATGGCGACTTATAAAACACTCGATGGAATATTCAGCGCTTGCTCGCCCAAAATACGCCTGTTTGGCAGGCTACACATCTCTAAGTGTGATCATTCGAAGTGGAGATTGATGCCTTCATAGAGAAATGGATGGCATAAATATGCTGTTCGAGTTGTGCAGGACCAATTAAGATCACCAAAAATTATTAACTTTTCAATAACTAATTTGAATGTGCATGTAAATATCAAGGCCAGAGAAAATGTCTTGAAAGTTTCTACAAGTGAAGTAATATAATTCCTGTTGTCATCAAAATACATGTACAGTCCATGTTGCTTAGCAGCTTCTTTGATTGTAAACTGAGACTGCACGAGTAACACAGTGAACACAGTTCAAAACCCAGCTAATGATTGCGTTTTTCATTGCTGTCAACCATACTTCCAACGACAACCAACAGACCCGCGAAAAAACAAAAAGCTTGAACAAAATGGATCAAAATCTTCCAATCAAAATCCGTGGATGTGTCAGTGACCTTTCGAACCTGTTGAAGTGACCTTTTGTTTCCCGAGACATCTGCTAAAATGATTGACAGCAGCAAAAACTGCAACCATTGATGTTGTTGAAAGCCACAGTAATAGTCTATTAGTAAAGTGAAGGTCAATAAGATTGCTTGTTACAGTGCGGCATTGGTATTAGAATTGGGAATTTTCTTTTATTGTACACCTTTGGGATTTGTTTTGACTCAATATTATATGAGTCAGCGGTGCTGATTAAAATGATATTTCATAACCAAGGCAGTAGTAAGTTATTTTTGTTTTGCCATGCTCAGGGTTAATTCTACAAATGTGAAGGTATGATAAGCATCGCTGTCTGTGTCATTGCCATATAGTGTGAGGGGGGGGGGGGGGGGGGCAGGGGATCTCAACTTCCCATACCTTGTACTCCCAGTCTCCGCCCCTTCCATTGTGGTTCCCCAACCTCGTTCCCAGGGTCTCTCTTCTTCCCGCCAAACGCCGATTGAAAAGAGACCCTGGTTGAGGCTGGTCACGTGTCTCCCAGAATCTGGGAGATTACAAATAAACGATGCGAGGGAGGGCAGCTAAGTGTGAAATTTGTCTCTACTGAGTGTTGTAAATCAGGACGTGTTTTCGTGGTAAACAATCACATTTGGCGGGAAGAAGAGAGACCCTGGGAACGAGGTTGGTGGTTCC